>JAJOOR010006453.1:0-31133 GCA_036250505.1 Solanum acaule
CATGATTGAACATAGCCTAGAAAGGTGGAAAGCATATGCCAGCCACCCACATCCAAATGATAGAAAATAAATACTCTCTCCGGTTCAACTTGTTTGTCTTCCCTTTTTAGTTTGTTCCAAAAAGAATGTCTCTTTCCTATTTTGGCAACACTTGAATTCTAACTTTCCGCGTGACATCTTTAAAACCACAATATTAAAGGGCACCTTAAGTTTAAGATCTCCGAGTTGCCCCGCTAAGATACGGATCCAATTGCTCTCCCGCACTATTGATTTGCTCAAAGAAAGAAGAACATCATCATCACAGCCTCAGAATTTTCGCAACAATTATTATTATAACTGGGTGTGAGAATTTGGAGAGTACAAGCAAAGACTTAAGGGTCATTTGGTCACTGTTTAGCTGCAACAAGAGCTGTTGAAATTTTCTTTTTTCACAGCAACACTGAAATCACAGGTATTGCAGAGAGGAGTGACAGCCCTTTGAACTTCCCCTCTGCTCTCTGCAACCCTCATTCTTCATCTCTGAACTTTTACTTTTCTAGGCTAAGCTTTTTACCTTTTATGGGAAATTCTCGTATGTGTTTCGACCT
This sequence comes from Solanum acaule, assembly GCA_036250505.1. Lineage (NCBI taxonomy): Eukaryota > Viridiplantae > Streptophyta > Magnoliopsida > Solanales > Solanaceae > Solanum > Solanum acaule. The sequence continues at coordinate 588 of JAJOOR010006453.1, forward strand.
GCAAATTTCCCAACTGCAACAACAACAACCCAATATAATTTGACCTCTACCTTGTGGAGGTCAAGAGGCGATTTTCAATAGACCCTAAGCAAATCAAACATTGAGGCTCAGATTTGTAATACAGACGATACGGCAAGATACACTGGAATCATCGCCAGGGCTGCAAGCACCGGTTGCAGGGTAACCTGTCATCCGGGTTGCCATGCCATGATACAGGTACAATCTCTTTCCTGCACTATCGATTTGCCCAGAGGAAGAAGAAAATCATCATCATAGCCTCGGAATTTTCACAACAATTATTATTATTATTACTACTACTATTGAGTCTCACTTTGGGGTTGAGAATTTCGAGAGAACAAGCAAAGATTAAGGGGTCGTTCGGTAGTTGTTTAACTGAAAAGGGCTGTTGAAATCATATTTTTTCATAGCAAAAATTGTAATCACAGGTATTGCAGAGAGGAGCAACAGCCCTTTGAAGTGTTCCCCTCTACTCTCTGCAACCCTCATTCTTCGTCTCTAAGCTAAGCTTTTTTTCCTTTTAACGGAGAAATTCTCATGTGTTTTTCGACCTGCGAATTTCGCAGCTGCAACAACAACCCAGCATAAGCTAACTCCTACCTTGTGAAGGTAACAAGATTGTTTCCGATACTCTATCAGCAAATGAAACAATGAAGCTCAGATTTGTAATACTTACAACATGGCAAGAGAGACTGGAATCACCGCCAGGGCTGCAAGCACCGGTTGCAAGGTAACCTGCCATCCGGGTAGCCCCGCCAAGATATGGGTCCTGCACCATCGATTTGCTCAGAGAAAGAAGAAAATCATCATCATAGCCTCAGAATTTTTGCAACAATTATTATTATTATTATTATCATCATTACTACTACTATTGATTCTCACTTTGGGGTTGAGAATTTCGAGAGAACAAGCAAAGATTTAGGGGTCATTTGGTAGTTGTTCAACTGAAAAAGGCTGTTGAATTTATATTTTTTCACAGCAAAAATTGAAATCACAGGTATTGCAAAGAGGAGCAACAGCCCTTTGAAGTGTCCCCCTCTACTCTCTGCCATCCTCATTCTTCGTCTCTGAGCTAAGCTTTTTTCCTTTAACGGACAAACTCACAGCTGCAACAACAATAACAACAACAACAAAAACCCAGTGCAATCTCACTCCCAAGATTGTTTCAGACACACTTTCAGCAAATGGGACAATGAGGCTTAGATCTGTAATACTTACAACATGGCAAGAGAGACTGGAATGACTGCCTTGGCTGCAAGCACCGGTTCTGATATACTTCCATCCGGGTTGCCTCGCCAAGATACGGGTCCAATTGCTCTCCCGTATTGTCCATTTGCTCAGAGAAAGAAGAAAATCATCATCACAGCCAAATAATTTTCGCATCAATTATTACTACTACTACTATTGATTATCCCTTTGGATTTGAGAAATTGGAGAGAACAAGCATATTGCTGTTTAACCGCAAAAGGGCTATTAAAGATTCTTTTTTCACAGCAAAAATGAAATCACAGGTATTGCAGAGAGGAGCAACAGCCCTTTGAACTTCCCCTCTACTCTCCGCAACCCTCATTCTTCGTCTATGACCTTTCACTTTTCTGGACTAAGCTTTTTTTCCTTTTATGGGAAATTTCACAGCTGCAGTTCATAAAAATCAATGAGGCTCAGATATGTAATACTTACAATACAGCAAAGAGAGACTCAAATCACCGCCATGGCTGCAAGCACCGGTTTCTAGGTCACCTTCCATCCGGGTTGCCCCGCCAAGATACGGGTCCAAATGCTCTCCTGCACTATCAATTTGCTCAGAGAAAAAAACGAAGAAAATCATCATCACAGCCTCAGTATTTTCGCAACAATTATTATTATTATTATTACTATATGATTCGAGCAAAGGCGTCGTTTCGTAGGTGTTTAACTGCAAAAATGCTGTTGAAATTATCTTCTTTTTTTTCAGCAAAAATTGAAATAAAGCAACAGCCCTTTGAACTTTTCTCTTCAACTCTCTGCAAATCCTCGTTCTTTTTGTCTCTCTGAACTTTTTGGATTTCTACTGTGAGACCATCTCCAACCAACACTATTTTTTAGGCCAAATCCTATTTTAGTGTAAAATATAGTGTTGTGGACTTCCAAAACCACTATTTTTATTTACACTATTGTAGACATTGTTTGGATGTTCGTTAGTTGTTACCTATTGTATTATATTGTATTATCAGTCTAAATATAATAGAATTATTTTTATTGTTACTTAAATTATGTTATATCGTATTGTTTAAATTCATCGTTATGTAACAATAAAAAGACTCATTTTATGTAATTATCAATATGGTGTGATCGCGTCTTTACCTTAATATTTTCTTTTCGTTTTGTCTTTACTTGTTATTTAATAATTCTATTTTATCATATATTTTTATAGTAGATCTATCATGTACCCTACAATGTCTTGTAGATTTATCATTTAAATTATTAAGTAACGACGAAAAACGATACAATTTATCCAAACAGTATAATCAGTAAAATAATATATTACGATACATATACAGCACAATACAATACAATGTGATACATTATGAAGCAGTATATAACAACCATCCAAACAAAATAGCATGTGAATAGTGTCATCAACACTACGTTCATGTCCTTCGAGATGACTTAATTGGTTTGGAGGGTGGTTATCCACATGGATGACTCGGGATCGATCCCCTCAATGTCTTCTAAGCCGAGTCTGTCACATAGGGCTTGCCTAGTGCGGTTTACATTTTCTGTGTGGTTTGCAGGCTATTACACATGGTAGTTTATCCAGTGTGCTCAAAGTGCTCACCCAAAGGACAGAGCCTGCGGCAGAGGTTATAGCGATTGCAGGTTATCATGGGGTTAAAAAAAAACCAGTATCGTTCATCTATGCTAAACCATTTTTTCATTATTTTTTTTATTATTTGTATTATATAATATTTTTTAAAATATAAATAAAATAAAAACAATAATATAATATTAAAAAGAGAAGAATATAAAGACAATATTACTTTTTAGCGTAAAATTTAATGAAGAGAATTAGAAGATAAGCAATTTTACATGTTGTTTGGGTGATTGTTGCCTTGTATTGTATTATTAGTCTAAATACAATATTTGTTTTGATTATTACTTAAATTCTGATAACAAAAAAAAAAATGTTGTGTAGCGATCGATTTGGTGTGATCGCACTATTACCTTACTATTTTCTTCTTACTTTATTTTTATTTACTAGTATTTAATAATTCTAGTCTATCATTTACCTTTTCATAATAACTTTACTTCATACACTACAATTTCTGATAGGTTTTATCAATCAAATTATTAATACATGACACTATATAACAATGGAAAACAATATAATTTATTCAAACGTTGTATTTACTAAACCATGCAATACGATACAATATAGTAACACACTATAATCTAATATGATACATTATGAAATAATAAATAATAATCATCTAAACAAATTGGTCAATGGTTTCAAAATTAGTTATTTTGAAATTGTTATCCTACTTTTAATATGAATAAAATAAATATTATAATTTCAAAACAATTTATTTACAATTTTATTTCAATCAAACATGAAATAAACTTATTTGATTGAGAATTACTAGATAGTCAAGTGTTGCTTTTATTTTCGAGCGTTCAGACTTGTTGATGTTTATACACACACTATTTTGTTGTTCATATCTTTTTTTTATAGACTTTTGCATTACTTTTCTTATCAATTCTTATGTTTTCATCACTACTCAGTAAGACATGCGCACAAGTTTAATTCTGTCTCAAGTATCTAGAGGTTCAGATCAACCAGGGAAGTTGTTCAGATTTTAAGCATTTTTGCGTTTAACCTTAAGATTATAGATTCGAGTCGCTATAAAAATAAAATAAAATCAGAGATTGTGGGTTCGAGTCTAGCTGACTGACTGGTGTTTTGCTAAACCAAGATGCGGGTCGGATGATCTCCATCATCTCAACCCAGTTATTCATCATCATCACGGCTTCAAATTTTATGGATCAAAAATGAGAAAATACAGAATACAAACAAACAAAGACGAAAAACAGAGTTTTGTATGAAGAAAAAAACATTTTCCATGTTCAGTAATTCCAGGAAAAAATTTGCATGAATCCAAAAGTTATTGATTATGAATTTAGAGGCTCAGATCTGCAAAAGAAATCGGGGCACAAGAGAGCCGACCACGCCATGGCTGCAAAATCACCGTGATTTGCCAAGCCAAGATACGGGTCGTATAGTCTTCATGCCCGACCCGATTAGCCCAGAATCCGAAGAAATCATCATCGCCTCGCCTTTAATTATATGGATCAAAACTGACAAAATTAATCAACAATCACAGAGAAACAGAGTTGTAACCATAGTTGAAGAAAAAGTACAATAATTCATTCAATTCCAGGAAAACATGCATGAATCCAAAAGTTGTTTGATTATGATATTAGAGGCTCAGATCTGCAAAGAGATCGGAGCAAAGAGAGAGACGACCACGCCATGGCTGCAAAATCACCATCAGATTTGCCAAGCCAAGATACGAGTCGTATAGTCTCCATGCCCGATCCGGTTAGCCCAGAATCATCATCATTATCATCACTGCCTCAATGGATCAAAACTGAGAAAATCAACCAAGATAGTAATTAATTAATTAACAAAAACAGAATGGCATAGATGTAGAATTGGAAAGTTGAGGAATATATGTATGTTTGTATGGCATGCATGTTCCAATAATTCCCAGGAAATTAACATGAATTCAAGGGTTGTTACTTCTGGAAAAATCATTGGCTAAACAAGAGAGGGGCAACCACCCTTGTCAAGAAAATCCAAAACTCTCTGTTTTGCCTCTTCTTTTTTTTTTTCCTGGGCTAACCTTTTCTTTGCTTGGGAAAATGATCTTCCACCTTTAACTTTTGCCTTTTTTCTTGTTATATATATATACAAAAAACTAGCTATTGAAGTGGGTGAATTATTATAAATGAAACTTGTCAGCAAAAAATGTCAAAATGACATAACGAGAGTCTATATATGGTATCTAAAATGAATATTGCCTAGTTATAATGTCTACATAAAATTTGGTGTCAATTTCAGAGGATATGGGTTTGGCCTATATAATATACAACACAAACTATAGTAGGGAATAATTTAGAGGGGTTATGTGATAATTTTTGAGTAAAATTGTTAGTAATTTTTATTTTATGGACTCACACATTTATATATTTAAATATAGATATGTTTTGTTATTTAAAAAAGCTCAAATTTACATCTATTTATATAAAATGAAGATGTTGTTATTATCATTTTTCTTATGTCTAATGGATACTTATTTAAAAATGTAAAAGGCACTTTAAAATCATCAAAATCGGTTATATTGTATTGTATGATTAGTCTTATCGTATCGTTTAAAGTAATAATGAAAAGTCTTATTTTGTATAACAATCAATTTGGTGTGATCGTTTTATTATTTTAATATTTTCTTCTCATTTTATCTTATTTGTTATTTAATAATCATTTTTAATCCTTTCCATATAAGCTCTATGTTGTTACCTACTTTTTTTTATATGTTTATTATTCAAAATATTGATATATGAAATTATATAACGACGAAAAATAATACAATCTATCTTATTGTTGTATTTATTACAATATATTCCTTCTGTTCATTTTTACTTCTCCATTTTTAAATTGGCACGCCTATTAAAAAATAATTATTGACATAATGAGTTTACTATTTTGCCCCTATTAATCATGAAGTAGATGAATTAATAAAAACTTAAAATTTTCAAAAAATTCTATCTTTTTCAAAGTAATTAATTGAAGATATAGTAAGTAAAAATAAATTGTCCTTTTTTTGATTTGTCTAAATAGATAAATAATATGACTATAAAAAAAAAAGTAAATAAATAATTAGGGATAAGGGGAGTAGTTTTTTGCGGTCTTGAGTGAATTCTTTAGAGGATTCCAACAAAAAATTCTTGATTGTATCTGTATTTGGATCAAATTTCAAGTAAATGTCTGACTCAATGTAACATCATGTGGGACATGGGAACCCATTAATATTCTTGTGATTCTTTTTAGGTAAATGACAACTTTCGAGGTAGCATTTCACTATAATTCGATATTTTCTTGATAAATTGTTTGATTTTTTACTCGTTACTCTCTCTGTTTAATACTCATTTTATCCCTAATTACGTATTTATTTTTAAATTAATATATCTATTAAGAAAATAATATATCAAATTAAAAATAAAATTTTCAAAAAATTCTACATTTTTTAAAGTAATAAATTAAGAATATAATAAATTTCTTTTTATTTATTTATCAGAATAAACAAGTAATTAAAAATAGCTAATAAAGAAAAATGAAAAAATAATTAGAAACATAATTAGGGACAAAGGGAGTACTAATATTTATCCCCTATACCATTTTGAAATATACATCTATATTTATTTATTTTATGAAATCAATGAATAATTTTCCACGACATAAATCAATCAAGTCATTATCACTGGTTAATATTACTCATATTTGGTAAACAATTCATTAGGAAGTGGATATTTGAATCAATATTTTCAAGGTTCAATAAGTAGAAGGTGAAATGTCCAAATAGTATCGTCAATGGCTCAAGAATGAGATTTGCATATCTATTTCTGAATCAAGGTGAAATATAGCAAGGAAATATGCGTTCAATTACTTCTTTTTAATGTAAAATCAGTAGTAAAAATTTGAGCTTCAATAATTTTGAAGTAATGAGAACATTGTAAGATTATCCAAAATCAACAAGTCAAGTAAAATATTTTTATTGCTTTTACCGATAATTAGTTAATAGTTTAACAATTTTGGTATCGATTTAATGATAGTAAATTTATAAACCATCTTAGAAATTAGTTTCATCTCAAACTTTGCCAATAAATTAGCATGATTCTAAATTATGATTTAGAGGCTCAGATCTGCAAAGAAATGGGTGCACAAGAGAGAAGACCACGCCATGGCTGCAAAATCACTGTAATTTACCAAGCCAAGATACGGGTCGAATAGTCTTCATGCCCAACACGGTTAGCCCAGAAATCAAACAAATCATCATCACTGCCTCTATTGTTATGGATAAAATCAACCAAAAACACAAACAGGAAAACACAGCTATATTGGCTTTAATTGGTCATGTGGAATCAATCATGTATGTATTTCCAATTTCAACGATTCATTCATTACCAGGAAATTTGCATGATTTAAGTTTTTAGAGGCTCAGATCTGCAAAGAGATCGAGGCAAAGAGAAAGGCGACCACGCCATGGCTGCAAAATCACCGTTATTTGCCAAGCCAAGATACGGATCATATAATCTCTATGCCTGATCCGGTTAGCCCAGGTTCTTCTTCATCATCACTGCCTCAATTGTTACATATGGATCAAAGCTGAGAAATTAAACCAACATAGAGAGAGTACAGAAACAGAAAGCCAGCCAGAATAATTGCTATATATATATATATATATGTTGGAATATAGTAGTACGTACGTACGTATGTATGTTTTCCTGGTACAATGATTCAATAATTTCCAGGAAATTAACATGAATCCAAGGGTTGTTGCTTTTTTTGTGTGGAAAAATCATTGGTTAAACAAGAGAGGGGCAACCACCCTTGTAAAGAAATTACCAAAACTCTCTGTTTAGCCTCATCTTTTTTCTGGGCTAACCTCTTCTTTGCTACTTTTTCACTGCTGAGTTTTTGTGGTTTATATACCCAAAAACTGTTCCATGGAAGAATCTAGAGCAATTTTTGAGATAAAATATCTTGGTTGTATCTGCATTTGGATCAAATTTCAAGTAAATGACTGACACCATGTGGGACCTGTCCATCATTAATATTCTTGTAATTCTTTTGAGGTAAACTCTATCCCTAGTCATTGCTCATTTTCTCCTTACACAAGCCCCTAAAAGTCATAAATAAAAATAATAATTTTGTTTATTTAACACTATCAAAAGGGTAAAAATATTTGAGCAAAATTTTCACAAGGAACAAAAAATAATCAAACCAAAAGAGCAAGGGAAATGTTGAATCATATATAGGAAGGCGCTGACATGCGCCTTACGAGGAGCAAACTGACATGCGCCTTACATTTAAAAGAAACGTTTAAAAAAGTGGAAAAATCCTTTTGATTAGAATGGTGTTTTATATATGTTATTTTTGAACATTTTTATCCTTTTAACTTTAAAACTTTTTAATTAAAAATGAAAAAAAATTAGTTTATTTTAAAATAAAAAAAGATATTATAATTTTTTAAAATTTCTGATCAAATTCTAACCAAATTTTCTGGCCATTTTTAGCATTACCCTAAAAAAATGTTACATGTTGATTTCAAACTCAATGCTCTCATATACTTAGAATCAATACCCAAGCAGTTACATGTTGATTTCAGACTCCTCCGGTAGAGCTAACAACCAATCAGTGATTGTCTTGTGTTACTAAAGTTTCAAGACATTGAATCCTTCACGATATTTTGGTGGGAGAGACAACTGCTTCCAAGGAACAATCTCCCTGCCAAGGCAGCAACGAAGAGAAAAAAAGTTAGAAAATATGCACAAAAGCCATCAAAGCCATAAGACAAAAAAAAAAAAAAGTTATAAGACAGTACCATTCAGCCATGATTCTTCCAACTTCAAGCTAAGTACTGCAATGAATGAGGAAAACTATAAACCAAGAACAACGTATCTAAAGGAAAGTCCTCATATTTCCCAATGTTTCCTCATTATTTTATTTGAATACTGAAGATAAAGCAAAAATACTGATGCAATATGTGTGCAAAAAGAGACTGCTTTCAAATTCACTTGCTCTAGAACATGCCTGCTTTTTATTGATCTTTGGATACAAAGTTGCAGGTGCCGAAAAAAGGTGAGTCTCAGATCTGCAGAAACGATAAGGCAAAGAGAAGGTAACCACGCCATGGCTGCAAAACACCAGTCGTGCACCGTGCATGCAAAAGAGGACTCAAATCACCAGTCAATATTCCACTGATTTGCCAAACCCAGATATGGGTTAGTAGCCTCAACGCTGAAATTGTTTAGCCCCATCATCATCACGCCCAAAAACATTCATTTGCTTGGTTTGCACACAGACAAACATTCATTATTTGCGAGGAGCTACAAACATGGTAACAGAAATAAAAGCAAGAAAAAAAAAAAGGAAAGCAAATCATATGCTTACCAGAGAAGGAAGGGAACCACCATCACGAAAATCCCACATTTCACTCAAATGCCTCATTCTTGAGCTATTACGGATAAAATATTTGGCAACACATTACGAGGGAACAACAATATAACTTCACTTGTATGCAAAAAGGTGTGGGTTCGACATATATTCCATATACAAGCATAAAAAAGATATACTTTCCTTAGCAAATTGAGGCTCAGATATAAGGCAAAAGAGAAGTCAACCATGCCATGGCTGCAAAGCATTGGTTGTGTGTGTGATAGAAGAAACTCCATCACAGGTAGCATAATGCCAGGTAGACACATTTAGCAATCACAGCCATACTGGGTTGCCACGCCAAGATACGGATCAGATCGTCTCCATGCCTGAACTGGTTAGCCCAGATTTAGAAAAAGTTATCATCACTGCCTTTTCAAGAGTTTCCAAAGCCATAAAGGAGACAGACTGAAGAAACAAGGAAACTGAAGTGTTTGGGTTTTGAGTATGTATCACAACAACAGGACCCAAAGAAACCAAGAAACTGAAGTTGATATATTTTCTCTTTTTCTTTTTTTTCAAGGGCTGTTGGTTTGTTGAGAAGGGGAGAATCATAGGCAAAGCAGAGAGGGGCAACCACCCTTGAAAGAAATCCATACTCTCTGCTGCCTCATACTCGTCATTTCTGCTAAAATAAGAGAGTTCGTTTAGATGAGAGCTTTTAACTGAAAAGATCTCACAAGTCTGCATTTAAGAGAATTCACAACTTCAACTGCAACAATGTCCAAACGACTACTTATGTTCTTCAACAAATTGAGGCTCAGATGCATGTAATGATATGGCAAAAGAGAAGCCAGTCTCGCCATGGCTGCAAAACACCGATTGCATGAGAGGGAGAGAAGTTCTCAACAGGCCACACCGGGTTGCCACGCCAAGATACGGGTCAGTTCATCTCAATGTTCCATGATCAGCACAGAACTACAAGATATATAAGCATCATCATAGCCCCTTTCTGTAGCAGAATGCATCATAAGGGAACACTTTCCAGTTTCCACTAACAACAAGAGAAAACGGGAAGAAATATGCAAAGTGCCAAGAGAAGACAGACTGAAGATCTGAAGGTGGCGTAATTGTTGTGGTATACTTGAAAATTGGGGAAATTTCATGAATGAGCATCCAGAAAACCAGAAACTAAAGTACTATTTTGCTCTTTCTTTCTCTGAAAGGCTGTTGGTTTGTTGAGAAGGGGAGAATCATAGGCAAAGCAGACAGGGGCAACCGCCCTTGAAAAAAATCCCATACTCTCTGCATCCTCATTCCTCTATTTCTGGGCTAACCTAATAAATGGAATTCGCTTATAAGAGAGTTTAAAACGAAAAAACCTCAAAATTCTGCATTTAAAAGAGAATTTCTCAGCTTCAACAGTCTTTTCAGCTCAAGAGGAAAATGTATGATGATCTTTCACAAACAACAATCTCCGTAGTCTCTAAAAAGTGGAACAGAGGGAGTAATAAATCAATCAACTAAGGATGAATTTGCAATTAAAAAACTTCCATTTGAGAGATCATTGGCAGCAGAGAATGACAGAGAGGGGCAAAACAACCCATAGGAACTCCCCACAGCTCTCTGTTTTCACCACAACCTCAGACTTATACTAAGAAGAGTTCCCAGAAAATGGGGCTTAGATCTGTGGTATATCCCGCGCAAAAAGAGATCCAATGACGCCATGGCTGCAAAAACCACCAGAAAATCTGGGGCAATACCCTGCCAAGATACAAGCTGGATAATCTCAAGTGTTCGATTATTAAGCTCATAAGGGAATGATAAGTTGCTAAAATCATCATTGCCTCTTTAAAACCGTCAACCATATTGGCATAACTTGTGTCTAAACCGAACGAATCAATAAGAGCTTGTTTGGATGGTTGTTAACCATTGTATTGTATTGTTACTTTAGATAGGCCAATACATAGATAGCCCCTCAAACTTGCCATGAATTGTCAGTTGGACAGTGATCACTTGGACACTTCAACTTGACAGATGCAAAAAGAGATTCGACATTGCCATGGCTGCAAAAACCACCAGAAATCTAGCGGCATGCCCTGCCAAGATACAGGTCGGATAATCTCAAATGCCCAATTAATAAGCTCAGAAGGGAATGAAAGATTGATAAAATCATCTTCTATCACCACTGACAATTCAAACATCAGCTTCAAAGTATCCCATTTATGCAATTTTTTCTAATTTCCCAGAAATCAAGCTCAAGCAAACAGAGATCCGATGACAACATGGCTGCAACAACCACCAGAAAAATATGAACATGGTTAACTAGCATAAATGCAAGACTTCAAAAAAAAAAAATCAGGGGCTTACCGGAGAAGGGAGGCAACCACCCCTCAAAAATCCAACATTTCATTCAAATGCCTCATTCTTGAGCAGTTACTTATCAAAAGATGGAGATACATTATGAATGAAAAGCATTGAAACTGCAAATCAGAAGGGTGTGGGTTCAATATATCCCACATTAATCATAGAAAAGATATTTCCCCTTATGCATAGTAAAGGGGTAAATTTGACCCTTTTCCCTTTTTTCTTTAGCAAATCGAGGCTCAGATTTGTGAAATGATAAGGCAAAAGAGAAGCCAACCACGCCATGGCTGCAACACACGATTGCCTGTATGAGTTATGCGTCTCAATTACAGGCCAAAACCGGGTTGTCACACCAAGATACGGGTTGGGTAATCTCCATGCCCGGAATTTGGTTAGCCCAGAAATCATCACTGCCTCTTTAATAGTTTTCATAGTCATTTTATTGTTGTTGTTGTAGTATAGTTGTGCGTATTGCCTTGTGAGCATACGTTTAAGGGTGCAAAATGCAAAGAAACCCAGAAACTCAATTGTACTCTCTCTTTCTCTTTCTTTTTAAAGGGCTGTTGGTTTCTTTTGAGAAATGGAAAATCATAATTAAAGCATAGAGAGAAGGGCAACCACCCTTGATAGAAATCCCATACTCTTTGCTGCCTCATTCTTGCCGTTTTTAGGCTAACCTAACAAAAGGGATACACAAGACTTCAAGCATCTTTCGGCTAATTCTTTCTCCTGAGGCTCAGATTTGTTATAAAACCAGGCAAAAGGAGACAAATCAATCGCCATGGTTGCAGACCTCAGTTGCAAAATGGAATACCTTACTGAGTTGCCCCGCCAAGATACGTGCAGCTCCAATGCCCAACCCAACTCTATACAACTTCATTTGTTATCATCACAGCCTCATCCTATAATTAAAAGTTAGCAAAGGGTACATAGACCTTACCGTGGTCCTTTGTGGGGGACTAGAGAAGTTGTTTCCAACAGGCCTCAGCTCAAGAAAATCACAGTCCAGAACCTAAATGACTGGAAGAAAGAAAACAACAGAAACTAATGTATACTTCATCTTTCTCTCTTTCTCTTTTTTAAGGGCTGTTGGTTTGTTCAAAGATGGAAGAATCATAGGTAAAGCAGAGAGAAGGGAAGCCACCCTTGAATAGAAATCCCATTACTGTCTCTGCAGCCTCATTATGAGTTAACCTATCAAAAAGGGATTCACAAGTAATTACTTGCAAAAACAGAAACGGGTCTTCTTCTTGAGGCTCAGATCTGTGAGATATAATCAAGCAAAAAGGAGAAAAAGCAACCGCCATGGCTGCAGACCTTGGTTAGCAAAACAATGGAAATGCCTTACTGGATCGCCCTGCCAAGATATGTGCAAGCTCCAATAGGCCCAACCCAACTCTAGACAACTTCATTTGTCATCATCACAGCCTCATAGGAAGAAGGAGAAGTAGTAGTAGTAGTAGTGTGCTTCAGTTCACTTTAATATGGACTAGAGAGAGTATATTTTAGCTCAACAGCACATAATATAAACCAGCAATCCAAACACGCTCGTAGTATGTGATTAGGCCTTTTTCAACTATGGTGGTTTTGGTGAAATTTTGAAAAGGAAATCATCAGCGGAAGAACAGAGAGAGGGCAACCACCATTAAAGACTCCCCAATGCCTCTCCGTCGCCTCATTTTTTCCGTCTAGAGTTGCAGAACACACTTACTTTAGGTCATTTTGTTCAAATGCCTAAACAGTCTTTTAGCTCAAGAGGAAAATGTCTGATTCATCTTTCACAAACAACAATCTTCATAGCCTCTAAAAAGTGGAACGGAGGGAGTAATAAATCAATCAACTAAGGGTGGTTTTGCAATTGGAAACGCTTTTATTTGAGAGATCATTGGCAGCAGCGAATGACAGAGAAGGGCAAAACCACCCATAAAAACTCCCCACAGCTCTCTGTTTTAACCGCAACCTCAGATTTATACAAAGAAGAGTTTCCAGAAAATGAGGCTCAGATCTGTGTTACATTCCGGGCAAAAAGAGATCCAACGACGCCATGGCTGCAAAAATCACCAGAAAATCTGGGGTTATGCCCAGCCAAGATACGAGCCAGATAATCTCAAATGTCCGATTAATAAGCTCATAAAGAAATGAAAGGTTGCTAAAATCATCATTGCCTCTTTAAAGCCGTCAATCATACTAGCATAACTTGTATCTAAACCAAACGAATCAATAACAACTTGTTTGGATGGTTGCTACCCATTGAATTGTATTGTATTGTTACTTCAGATAATGGGACCATATATTTATATAGGGGACTTCTGAAAATATATTATCTTATCGAAATCAGTCATTTTTTCCACTGGCCCAAGCTAGGGCAGGAGAAAAATATTATTTGAGAGAGTATATTAATTTATATTAGTTTAGGATTTAGGGTTTAGGGTTTATATTCTCGACTCCATTGAAATAGAGAGCATCTTAGTAGCGAGTATTTTAACTTCTCCTGAAAAGGGTGTGGGTTCAATATCTCCCACATTTATCATGGAAAAGATATGCCCCCTATGCATGGTCATGGTGAAGGGGTAAATTTGACCCTTTTCCCTTTTTTCTTAAGCAAATTGAGGCTCAGATTTGTGTTATGATAAGGCAAAAGAGAAGTCAACCACGCCATGGCTGCAACACACAATTGCATGAGTGAGGTCTCAATTACAGGCCATATCGGTTGCCACGCCAAGATACGGGGTGGGTAATCTCCATGCCCGAAATTCAGTTAGCCCAGAAATCATCACTGCCTCTTTAATAGTTTTCATAGTCAATAGTCATGCAGCTGTTGTTGTAGCATAGTTGTGTGTATTGCCTTATGAGCATACGTTTGGGTGCAAAGAAACCCAGAAACTCAAGTATATCTCTCTGTCTCTTTCTTTTTTAAGGGCTGTTGGTTTGTTTTGAGAAATGGAGAATCACAGGCAAAGCATAGAGAGAAGGGCAACCACCCTTGATAGAAATCTCATACTCTTTACTGCCTCATTCTTGCCTTTTTTAGGCTAACCTAACAAAAGGGAATTCACAAGACTTCAAGCGCCTTTCAGCCAATTCTTTCTCCTGAGGCTCAGATTCATTATAAAGCCAGGCAAAAGGAGACAAAGCAACCGCCATGGCGGCAGACCTCGGCTGCAAAATGGAATGCCTTACTGAGTTGCCCCGCCAAGATACGTGCAGCTCCAATGCCAACCTAACTCTATACAACTTTATTTGTTATCATCACAGCCTCATCCTATAATTAAAAGCTAGCAATGGTACATATACCTTACCCCGGTCCTTTTTGGGGACTAGAGAAGTTGTTTCCAAATGACTCAGCTCAAGAAAATCACAGTCCAGAACCTAACTGACAGGAAGAAAAAAACAACAGAAACTAGTGTGTACTCCATCTTTCTCTTTTTTAAGGGCTGTTGGTTTGTTTAGAAAATGGAAGAATCATAAGCAAAGCAGAGAGAAGGGCAACCACCCTTGATTAGAAATCCCATAACTCTCTCTGCTGCCTCATTCTGAGCTAGTCTAACAAAAAGGGGTTCACAAATAATTACTTGCCAAAACTGAAATGATTTTTTTCTTTTGAGGCTCATATCTGTAAAATTAAACCAAGCGCAAAGTATACAAAGCAACCGCAATTCCATTTGCAGACCTCAGTTTGCAAAACAATAGAAATGCCTTACCGGGTTGCCCCGCCAAGATACCTGCAGCTCCAATACCCGACCCAATTCCATTTGTCATCGTTACAGTATCAACAAGTGAAGAAGCAGAAGCAGTTTTCAAAAGTGTCTTTCTCTATAGGCTCAGATCTGTAATACAAAATCAAGCAAAAAAGGAGACAAAGCAACCGCCATGGCTGCAGACCTCAGTTAGCAAAACAATGGAAATGCCTTACCGGGTCGTCGCCCCGCCAAGATACGGGCTAGCTTCAATATGCCTGACCCAACTCTAGAAAACTTCATTAGAGAGTATATTTTAGCTCAACATTTAGCCAATCCAAACAAGCTCTTAGTATATATATGATAAGACCATTTTCAAGTATGGTGGTTTTGGTGAAATTTAGTAAAGGGAAATCATCGGCTGAAGAAGAGAGAGAGGGCAACCACCATTATAAACTCCCCAATGCCTCCATCGCCTCATTTTTTCCCGTCCAGAGTTTCAGAACACGATCTTTGGATTGCTATTTTATACTACATATATTATCTTCCTTTTTTTTACTTGTCACATTTTATTTTAAAAGTACAATTAATAAGTTGGATAATACATATTTTCACTCTTCGAATTCAAAGTTCGCACATATGTATATATAGCAGTTGTTTTGTGCTCGTTAATAATCATCAGATGTTGAAACTGGGAGTGTGTTTGATCGTCTTTCTTTTGTTCTGAGGAAAATATTTGGATGAAAAGTAAATAGATATCTTATTTATCTTTTAATGTTTGATAAGTAAACAAAAATTGTTTTATTAATAGTAATGGAATGAGTGGTATGGTCAAGGGGCGGGGATCAAAAATTATTTATAAAACAACTTATTTTTCCTTTTGAGTAATGTTACTTGCTTCAGTTTTATCAACATTAGTAAATGAAGGTGAAGATTGGTCGATATCCCTTGGTTAACAAAATTCTTGGTCACTACCTACAAACTATCGCGCACTCAAATCTCAAGGGGAAGATGAGGTCCATTTCTTTGATTTCAAACAGTTGGAATATTGTATAAGTTGTGTTCTTTGATAAGAGAGCGAGTTGGGCTGAAGTTTTTACGGATGAAGAATACCTGTATCAGTAAAAGTTTAGCTTGAAGATTATTATATCTTCCCGAAGGTCATTTTACACTTACTACACCAACAACAGCTTGGTTCTGTTCATCGGTCAAGTAACTTATCATGACAGCCTAGACACAAGGAAGGGATGCCAACATGGCTGGAAAGTGGAATCCATGATAGCATACAACTATTAGCATCATTCAGATGAGAGGCAATTATTGCTAGAAACTGCCCATCACAATGCTGCCTAATTCATATTCTTGAGTGTTCCAACTCGACGAATTATTCTTAGTTGAGTAATCAACTAGGCTCAAATATGTCGCAAAATCGGGTAATGGAAAGGGACACCGACCGCCATAGCTGCAAACCAGAATAACATACAACAACAATCTATAGTTGGATAAGCTAAATGAATCCCTAACATCCATTCCACTCAATTATGACCTATTTCGTCCAAATACTCGTTACAACACAGTTTAGTTTTCCCTACCAAAATTCCCGATTAACTCAATAAGCTCTATATCATCACAGCATACAGATAAGCATAATCATAAGCAATGATGCTCAACAAAGTTATTGACTTAAAAAAATTATCTAAACATCTAAATGACAGGGGAAAAAAGGTACTGCAAAGCAAATTGGACTTCATTAAGGCTCAGATATAATCAAGGCAAAGGAGACAATGCACCCGCCATGGCTGCAGACCTCGGTTGCACTATGAATAGACCTTCCGGGTTGCCCCGCCAATATACGGGTCCAGCTCCCTTGCCCCATTAACTCTAAACACCTTAATCATCACAGCCTCTCATCCGTAACAAAGTGGTAGGGTTGGAGAAGGTGAAAATGACGACGACGAATGACGATGATAAAACGAAGAACCAAAAGAGTCAGATCTTAAACCTGAACCCTTCTTCCTGTATATATATAAAGAGAGAGAGATGAACAATGAATGTGTGTATACACATACTGAAGTAACTTCCGATTTTAAGGCTCAGATCTGTATAATCAGAGCAAAGGAGACAATGCATCCGCCATAGCTGCAGACCTCGGTTGCACTACCAAAATGCCTTCCGGGTCGCCCCGCCAAGATACGGACCCTGCTCCTTCACCCCCATGAACTCTAGACACCTTAATCATCATAGCCTCTCATGCATTACAACAACAACAACAACCATAATAATAATAACAACAACAACAACTCCAAACATCGCGAAAACCCTTTTCAAGGATTCACAGATGATGATGATGATGAGGAAAAAGAAGAAAAAGAAGAAACAGTAAAAGGGTCAGATCTTAATCCCTAAACCCTTCCTTCAGGTATGTGAATATATATATATATATATATAGATACATAGATGTATGTGTGTGGTCACATACATACTGCAAAAACTTCCGATTTTTCATCGGAAGTTTCAATACAACAGCAGTACCAAACGACCCCTAAAGATAAATGGTGGTTTATTTGAAGTTTTCTTCGCGAAAATGGAAAAATCACCGGCGAACAGAGAGAGGGCAACCACCATTAAAACTCCCCAAATACCTCTCTGTTGCCTCACTTTTTTTCTGTCTAGAGTTCATGGAAAAGAATTATGCAGAAGGAGATGACTTTATAGTACTCTATAGTCTCCTCATTTTACGTTTCTATCCTTGCTTTTACTCATTATTTGCAATCTCGAAATTCCAACAAAGGATCGGTTCGATTTTGAAGTTTATCTGTTCGATTTGTTGGTTATCAATTTGATTTATTAGTTATCGATTTGTAAATATCTTAAATTGTTATTGAACTATTAAGATATTGACTTATTGATTATAGATTATTGGTTCGGTTAACTTTTTAACCAAAAAAAAACTGTTGAAAATCACTTGACAAACCAAATGAATCATACATATGATTTGACAATTTGCATCATGTTCAAAAGCAAACACCGATACATTGTAGAATAACCGAGAATTTGAGAGAGTCAAAAATAAAAGTGTGAAACTAAACTCTAAGCAA
The DNA here is from genome assembly GCA_036250505.1 of Solanum acaule. Classification (NCBI taxonomy): domain Eukaryota; kingdom Viridiplantae; phylum Streptophyta; class Magnoliopsida; order Solanales; family Solanaceae; genus Solanum; species Solanum acaule. Next base: position 18,944 of record JAJOOR010006453.1, read on the forward strand.
AAACTTTATATAACAAATGATATAGATATAATTTATTAATTTCCTATTAGGTTATCTGGCTAACACGTCAAGTAAAAACCCCAAATTGTTAAGAATCGATAACCTGATAATTTAAAAAATAAAATCATTACCGAAATCGCTAACTAATAATCTATTACCAATAAATCAATAACTTCTTTTTTTATTCGAGTTATCAAATTGCACATTGGATGAATACATTCTTTACGCTTAATCGGACATCACAAAATCAAAAATTAAGACATAAAAAACGTGTATAACTCTGAAATGTTTCCTTTTGGATGAATACAATCTTCTCGCTATTGTATTTCCTTTTCAAATCTGTGTTGATATGCTTTATCGAAAACAATCTCTCTAATTTCACGAAATGCGAATCACTTGCATATGTCGTTATTGTTGCATCCTCCTCTATTCAATGCTCATTTCTATCATCTGCATGCAATCATCAGTTTCATCAAACTTCTTTCGAAGTTCACTTTCTGCAAGGTAACACTTGCAAGTTGCATCTCCAAACCTCATGTTCACTTTCAGCAAGGTAGACACCCTTCCAGACAACATTTATGCAATGCTTGATAAACGATTGACGAGCCTCATGTTACGATTTTTCGACTATGTTAACCACAGGAAATTATTACTAGAAAAAAAACGAAAAAGCTACAAGAGAATAGAGAACATCTGCGTGGTAAAGAGATTTTCTTCCCTTCTGTTATAATTTCTGTAACTCAGATATTTTTCTCTAGCACAACGTACAAAAATCGCGTTGACTTTGTGCTCCAGGGAAACAAATAAATTTTCCTAGAGACAAAGCAGTTTACCACGATACATACTACACAGGTAACGGCAATTTCAGGTCCCTGTTTCCTAGTTCCAGATTCTCCTGAAATTCGCTTCTGTGCCATGGTCCCTTCATCTTGTAGACACCGAGTTTTAGTTCCTGAAGTTCATAGTCCAAAAAAGTGACAGCAAACACAGAAGACCCCTGGCAGGGAGTGGCCTTCAAGGAAAGAATGACCATGGAGGGCATAGTTATCAGCCATAGTCGCTAACTATGGTTTCTAGAATACAGTGTTTACTACTACTCATACACTATAATTCAATGTCATTTAATACCCAAAAATGTAATTCTGGCACCCCAACAATGGGCCACTATGATGTTAGGCTTACTGGTATATACATGTATTACAGAATTAAGAAAACCAAATAGATAATCTCAACATGATTACAGATTCCCAAATCTACTATGGGAGGTCTACACAAACCTCAGATCCTGAATAGACAACAGTAGTACAGGACTCCTTAAGTTGTGCACATTGGTAACACATTAGCCAAGGAGGGCATATACTCCATGAGTAGGAAATAAGCCATCAAACAAAGATGTTCCTTGAATTCTCATTTAATTGCTTGTCCATCTCCTCCTGCGTGCTGGACGCTCTGGCTTCACCTCTGAATCTGGAGGGGTTTCGCTTTGAACTGAGGATAATGGATCACCTTCCACCTTTTTACTTACGGGAGCTTCTTTCTCACTTGGCATTGGAAGCTTGAAGCGCTCACTACGCTTCTTCAACTTCTCAACTGTCTCCAAGTGTTTATCCTCCACAGGCTTTGTTTCTAGGCTATTAATCTCAGGGGCACCTCCATTTTTATTGTTAGCTGCAGGTTGTTGATTGTCTTCGACCATCTTTAAAGCTTCATCTTGATTTTTGTTAGCTAATGAAGTACCGGTGCCCTTGTGTACATTGTTGTCTTTCATGTTCAAGGAAGATGATTTAGCATCGATACCAAAGTCTTTTTCCTTGTGGCTTGTCCATCGTTCCAACTTGGAACGTCCCCTCCTGGAATCCTCCTGCTCATCATCCGATGAAGCTGCTTCCTGATGTTTCTTGGAGGATTGGCGATTCCTGTGGATCTTGTTGTCATTGGTTCCTTGCACAAATTTTCCCTTTGAGTTCACCTGAAGGAAAGGCAGGAAGGAAACATGTAGCTTATAGGAGGTTAAATTAGAAAATGGAAGAATAGGGTTTCTACACCCCCACACCAACCCTACTTTGATAGATCCAGATTCCTCTTTTTGGACATCATTGCTTCACTAAATGCACCATGGATCTAAACTAGAAAGTCAGGGTAATGTGGATCACATATGACTGTTCCTGGATAATTATGCAAATTAAATCTTGTGTGCTTCTTAAGTTTCTTTTGCCAACTTAGTGTTTGATAGTTGTGTTTTAAAAGCATAAAATCTTTTCCAAAACAATCTAAACTTAGTTTTTCAGAACAATACTTCCAGTCAACCCATCATGATGTTAACTGTCTGTTTGGAATCCAAATGCACCTTCTGCATATAGAAATTAGTTTTTAATTGTCCCACAGTACTAGCTCATGATTAAGTACACCTACAATCTAGTCAACAGACATTTCTGTAATGACCAAGTATGTTTGAGAGTACAAGCTTACAAATATCAAAGAATCCAAGCCAATTTTGAAATAAGTTCCAATTTGGGCTCACAACAAGCTGCAAGGGGTTACAACTTACGACTAAGTTCCAAAATGGCCCGCATAACTATTTCTCATCTGCAAATTACCCATAGCATAATAGAGTGCATAAGAAATTTTGAGACCTGTCCAAAAAGACCCAAGGAGTAAAGGAACAAAAGAGTGTCTCTGAAAAAGATTGACAATTCCCTTCGTATAAATTAATGATAACATTTTCTTGAAAAACTTTTGAAGCTCTGATATAAATTATTGGATGCTCTATCAAGTAGTATGTAAAGACTTCCCCATCACATCAACAGGATTATTTAATTGGCTTAGATATTTGGAAAAAACTCAACAAGGAAGTTGAAATTTCTATGTAATCTTGCCTTCAAGCCCCATTAGCACTGCTCATCACTTTTTCCCCTTACGTTCAGCCATACGTTCTCCTAATATTTTCAACACATAAGCTAAGCCAGATGCCACTATTATATATAACTTTTGTTAATAATGTGGTGTCCATGCCAGCTTACTCGTACCTCGACTATTCGTGTGTATATTAGCTACTTCCCATCCATACAGCCATATAGGTAATAGGCAATAGGTAACACTGACCATAGTTGTATATTAAAAGTAAAAAATCTCAACTAGTACTCTTAGAAAGAAATATCAAAAGCTTCTTAAGTCGTCAAATGCTGAAAGAATCTCCGTGAAGTACCATTTAAGCCTACAGAGTACCTACACCATGGGTAATCAGAGTACCAGACCTCTTGTAATAGCTAGAACTTCCATTAAATAGTTCACCATGCAGTCTCTTTTTGTCTTTACCTTAAAAAACTTTTCATGAACATTAGAAGAAAACAACTTGTTAGAGCTTCCAAGGGGTTGCCTAACAGGCGAGAGTGAAAGTAAACACCTTGAGAACCAAGGTTCAAGTCATAGCAGATGCTTCAGAGATTTCTATCTGCCTAAGTATCTTTGTTGGTGTGAAAGTTGGTCCAGACACCACCATTATTGCCATACCCCCACCCACCCCACCCCACAAAAATAAACTCAGAAAAAAAAAGGAGAAACTGATTAACATCACATCACATCTTTTGGTCTCTCTCCACCTAATATCTATCCCGTGGCATCAGATTTTGGGTAGGTCTAAATTTTTTGGGGAAATTAGATCTTGGAAAAAAATTGAGAACAATTTTGGGAAAAGATGTGCTTAGATACATTTTGAAAGATTATTTTTGAGTTTCTGCCCGATGTTTTGGTACCGACTTTTCCAGAACTGGCTAATTTTGAAAGATAATTTCCTTTTCGAGAACTTTTGAACTAGAATGAATAAAGTTGAGTAGAGTAGAAGGATAAAGAGGATTCATTTTTTAAAAAACCATGGTATCTGGGCCAGCTTGCGCGCACCTCGACTAACTCCTTGGAATACATGTCACCTCCCCCCACCTTACCCTCTATGAGATAACTTTGTCCACCAAGGCTTGGACAAATAGAAAGAAATCACCCAGTGTTTTTAGCAGACTCTGCTGGTATTTAAACCTGAAAATTCATGGTTCTCAACCTATTTCATCGACTACTAGGCACCCCCTTGGGTAAAATATCACCACCTAGCTAATTTGGATTGAGGTGTTACTTATCATGTATTATTTTTTTGTTAAAACCTACCCTTTTGACCGTCTTTATTTCTGAAAGCATTTTATTTTGATATCATGAAAGTCCGCTTTAGAAAAAGACCAAACAAAGTCGTCTTAATATTTGGAAGTTTTTTCAATTCCAACACTAACTGTGCATCTGTTACTATATGAGTAAAATTTGCTATCCTCATCTTCACAGACAGAGTCGGAAGTCATCATCATTAATGCAATGTGACAACAAAAACTTGAAGACTATTGATATAAAATAGAAATAGGTACTTACCAACTCATTGTTCTGTCCATTCAGTTCATCTTCGTTCATGTTCAAAGCCATCTGGGAGTTATGATCACCTTCAAATTCTTTACCCTTCTTTAAATAATCTTTATGTCTTTTCTCATTAACCCTGGAGTTATCTGAAGCAATAGGAGCACGATCTTCACGTGAGCTCACCCTGTCATGCCTTGCTCTTCTTTCATCCTCACGTGTCCTCAGCCTCGATGGACTTTCATTTTCAACACGATCCCTCCTTCTAATATGGTCAGCATGCCTCACATCCTTTGAGTGCTGATCAGAGTTTCTATACTCATCTTTCCCTCTAGATTGACCAGCCCAAGCTTTTTCTTCCGAAACACGTCCAGCCCGCATCCCGCCCCTTATTTCTTCTCTCTCCCTTTTTGGTAGTGTCTCTTCATGTGACTGTTTGAGCCTATACCACTCCTCACGTTCTCGCTGTCTATCACTCCTCTCCCTCTGAAACACTCCATCTTCTTTGTGCCTGATATAGAGCTGCTCATCTTCTCGTAGTCTCATCAGCTCATCTCTCTTTCGGTGATCTGAGGCATCATCTCTCTCTCGCTTTCTGCGAACCATAGTTTCTCCATGGGAATGGAAGGTTTCTTCCTTGTCAATGTGTTCCCTACTTAATTTTACCTCTTCTTTCCTTCTTTTATTGTGGCGATCATCCAAGGTATCGTACCTCTTCAACTCATCCCTGTCTCTGTGCCTTGCTCCCATATCCTTATCATAATCAGGCCTTAAAGTAACGTTCTCTAGCTGTTTTCTGTATAAATGGCGTTCTTCTCTATCACTTCCCTCAAATTCTCGAGCCTTGCTGCGGTGTCTAATTCCAATTTCATCAATAAGCTCCCTCTTTCGTGGTTCTTCCATTTTTGCTCTCCTTTCCTGTAGATCGTCATCCCTTCTTTGCCATACTCCCTCTGAATATTCGCGTTCCCTTCGCCGGTCAATGTAATGGGCTGAACTAGAGTCAGCGCCTTTACGAGAATAAGAATCCTCCCTCCCTTTCACTACAACAGAGTGCTTTTCTGCTTCTTTCTCATTGCGGGCTTTCTTTCGAACTCTATCCTCATCTCTGGCAACTGTTTTTTTGGCATTATCTATGCGCATAGAGCGTCCACCTTGAACAACTTCCTCATCCATATCATCCCGTAACTTGCGATAACCTCGACTACTTCCAGATTGGACTTTGCTATTCTCGCTACTTCTTCCAGCCTTGGAGTCTTCTCCATCATCAGTTTCTTGAGGAGAAGACTGTTCATGTCGTGAACTTAACTTTTGCTTTTTTGCAGAATGTAGAAATTCATCATTCATGGCTTCACTATCAGTTCTTGCATCCAAAGTCATTTCCTCCCTCTCAACTTCACTGTTTGTGCCTTCTCCAACAATTTGATCAGGGATATCATCTCTATCTTCCATATCTTGCTCCTGAGCAGGTCTATCAGCAGTGGGAGAAGGAGGGACAGGAGTGTGTGTACGATCAACACTTTCAAATGATTCTTCCTTCTGACTATCAACTTGGAGTCTATCTCTGCTATTGCTGGGAGTAATGTCAGGTGATCTGTCGCGTGCACTTACCTTTTTTCCCCTGGAATAAAAAAAGGGGAGACAGCCAAAATTAGGTTAACACCAGACAATAGACTCCAAGAAAAGAAGCAGGTAACAACAGCACTGTTTTAACAATAGCAAGAGTAAATGGGAAGATAGCATAATGTGTGACTAAACTTTACTCCCTTAAGACATCCAATAAGATAGAAAACTTTTCAAAGAACTTAATAAGAATGGTGATATGAGCCAGAGATTCCCAGATTCTTGAAGTTGCTTGTCCAAAAATAGATTGATCATAGTCTAGGGAAATCATTGGTTCAGAAAAAGCCAAATAAGTTTAAAAAATCTGAAACATTAAAGACAAATAATATCTCATGACACATGCAACAAGATTTATAATGTGCATCAAATTTTGAACTCCGGGTTATTGTATTGGTAGAAGCAGCTAACAATCAAATACAACATAATAACCTAATAAGCAAGGATGGGTGCACTCTTGTTTAGAGTTTGTATTATATCTTCTGATACCCCTTATAATTTAAGGGCCTCTCATGGGCTTCCTCTGAATCTTGCCTGTAATAATTAATTTTCTAACTAGAAAAAATAAAAGGGAGGGACATGGACATTGCTAACAAAGCTATCACCAGTATATTTTGATGTTTGGACCTCCACATTTGTCTGGCTCAACTTAATAGGCATCTTCAAACAACATGACACAGAGTAGATCACACAACAGGGCCATAAGGTAAAGTTGCCGAACACAGTTAAACAAAACACATTAAAGCCACACAACAATATATACTACCCAACATATATAACTAATGAAACCATAAGTTAGGGTGACCAACTTATGGCATTTAGTTGATTTGGCTTATAAGCACTTTTCGTGTTAAGCAAATGTATAGAAGCTAGGTTGACCACTGACCAGCTTGGAGCTTTAGCCAAACATACTCTTACTCTAACACATGGAATACAAGTTCCGGAATAGAATAATAGGTGTGGAGTCCACAAACACCTAACCCAGTCCAGGTAAGGGTCAAAACTCAAGGGGTGTGATGTAGGCAGTCTACCATGGTACAAGCATCAGTGGTGGAATTAAGCTTCAATACCAACTATGTGGTATATGCCTACATGGATCTCCTTTGTTGACATTATGCTATGCTTTTAGATAAGTCCATATTACTTCTAAGGGATTGTACGTCCATTGAAATAACATTTTTGTATATAATTTTAAGTTGGCCTCGTCTCCCTCTGTCTCCATCAATCATCGCAATGTCGTGGATACAAACAATCCATATAAGACAACTTTCCTTGATTCATTCTATGTGTACTACTTGCATCCACTATTCGAAGTAATCATTCTAATTGCATCTAATCTCGTAGGACGACACAACCATCTTAACATTCTCACTAATACTGCAATTCATCTTTTTTATGACCGAGAAATCGGCCTACGAATAACTCTTAGGAACAACTGCAACATTCAAAACAGCATGCCCTTCCACCCTTGCCCATTCAAATACCATACTTAGTTCCCATGACGCAGGGCCCAAACCCCGAACTAGTTACCAAAGTCACAAGTTCCTCTACCTTTACCACTTAAACAAAGCCTTGAGGACTACTTTAAGTACAGTCATCGTGTAGATATGCTAAGCCTTAAAGGCCAACAATTACTCGTTCACATTGTTGCGCTCATAATAGTTCTGTAGAAATTTCTCTCATTTCGTCACGTATCTTCCAATTGCAGCACCCTCATATCACGTCTCCATTTTAGTGATCTAATTTATGACATGATTGGATAGACTTATTTTAAGTGCTTTCGGTTTTTAAGCTCTTTCTCTATTTTTTGTGGTGTCTGGAAAAGATAAAATGTGTTTTTAAGCACTTATTTTTAAATCAAAAAGCACAAAAATAAATTAAAAGTTGGGTATGACCAACTTATGGCTTTTAGCTTATAAGCTTATTATTTTTAAAAAACCAATCAAAACAAACTATTAGTGTTTTAACTTTTATAAATCATGTCATTCTCCTTGTAAGATATTGGCTTTCTCATTTAAGCACCACAACCACTAAGTTCTTAGGTTCTCCCAACAATTAGAAAGTGTAGCATGCTTGAATCTAACTAGGGGTTTGCATTGGTAGGGGAACCGGAAAAAAATAAATCTAGTTACCATAGATATAGGCGAAGCATTTTATGCAACATATAACCCATCAAACATGGGGCACAAATCTCATATATCATCAATTTTATAATTATATTACTCAGAAAAATAATCAGAATACAATTTTCAATAATTTTGCAAATAAATTCAAATAAATCACCAATAATATAGAAAAAAATATTATAATTATTTTAAAGATAATCTTTAAAATGAAATCATCATCCACTCCATCATCAATCTCTACATCGACTAGTCTTTCCCACCTTCAACTAATATTTGCATTGATTTTTTCTTTATATATTTCAAATAAGGAGAAAGATAAAATGTGTAAGAGCAACGAAAAAAATGGATAATGTTGTCTCACAAACATAGTATCATGGAATCTGTATCCTATCAATTTCAGGCATAATCATCTAAAAGTATTATTTATGGCAGTGACATTTTTATGAGAGTTGCTTTCTTTATTTATATATATTAGAAAAAATCACTATAACATGAGAACATGATATAGCATAAGTATAAATATAATTACTGATTACACTATAGTAAAAAATATGATGTATAGCAAAAATACTTTTAAAATAACAAAAAATAAATTTGGGCACACACTTTTACTGCCAGAGCTTATGCCTCAAATTGGACCCTCGGCCCCTCAGAAATCACAACTATAATACCAAAATTGGTGCCACAACCATGTTGTAATTTTACATTGAACCAAAGCCACCAATGGCTTGAAACAGCTGAGAATTCTCTGAAAATCAGGAAGATGGGCAATAGACACAACTACATTAGAATATCTAATGCTTAATTGCATTTAAATGATGAGGATAGTTTGAAGGGTTATTTGACACTCCCATTCTTATCATTGTAGACTGAAATTTTGCAAACACCAAAAAATAAGTGAAACCTTATCTGCTTCTATCTATGTTACCAATTAAAACAGGAAAAAGGATTAAGTTTCACGTGGTCTGAAAGGTAAAACCATTATTTACGCAACATATATAGTACCTTTCCTCTTGTTGAGAAACACAATTCTTGTTGTCATATGCAGAAGTCTGTCCTCCAGAATCAGAAACAAACTGACCAGGAGCCTCCGAGGAGAAAGGAACCACTCCATCTCCTTTGGTTAAATGATCACCTACAGGGTTTATAAACTGTGTTCTCCTAGCATTGGCCTCTCGCTTGTGGCTCTTATAAGGATGCTGAAAACCATCAGATTCTTGAACATGTTCCTGCAGGGGTCCTCTTCTTGCATCACCTCTAAAATCCTCTGTCGAAGGAATATTGTCCAATTGCACTTCATTCTTGTCAATCCCTGTGTATTGGTCATCATCCTGGCACACAATCTGTTCACCCAAGAAAATGTCAACAGAGATAAATAAAACAAAATGTAGAAAATAAGAAGCAGTACAGTCTTGTTAGAAACATGCAAAAATTAGGGAAACAATAATGCAGAGTGATCTCAGCATGAAATTCTGCTTCTTTTTTCTATTTTGATAGACACCTCCTTTTGGATTTGGAAAAAGACAGGGTCAGATCACTCACTTCAATAATTGCATCAGAGTCACGCTGTCGTGGTGGTCGGGTATCAATTGATGGTAGGCGATCACCAGAACCGGTTTCAACCTGTATCGGTCTTCCAGTGGGCTAGTAGAATATCACATAAGTGAGTAAATAGTATGAAAACTAATATCTGAAACTTTGGTATCATTACTTATTATGGTTAAAGATGAAATAGTAAGCATACTTCACCCAATCGCCAAGTTAGAAAGTTAGGCCCACAAAATACCAGAAAAGTTTCTAAACGTAAGGCTTGAGTTCAAAATACATACTAGTGGTGGTCTCATGCGCATTGACCCTCTTGCTAGGTCATTTGCAGTTCCATCAGTTTTACCATTCAAATTTTCAGATGGAATGTCTTGCATACCAGCTGCAGCTGCAAGTTCTGGGGGCATTTCTGGATCATATTCCTAAAATGAATACCAAATAAGAATAAGAACAATTTGAAGTATGATAAGCATCTTAGACATGCACGTCTTGCTGAAGATAGTATCTTCATCTGCATAAGCATTATATTACCTGCTCTGTCCTCCCACTTTCATACACCCGAATTCTTCCTTGCATAGTTGACTCGAGTCGAAGTTGTTCCTGGAGAAAAGATTGATAATCATATTTCAAGATTTCCACTCAACAGAACCAATGCATTCACACATATTAAACATGCATTTTGTGGTTGCACTCCAAAACAGTCCTCCTTCCTAGCTCTCTTCATGCATGCACAATGTCTCACAGGCATTGAGAGGCTAGCCCCTGTGCCATGGGGTGCGACCAACAGATTATGGGGTATGGCTGGAAAGCACCCATGACAACCAGAACAAAGAAAGGAGAAGGGCCATGCTAAAAGAAGAAGGGGAAAGGGGGGGGTGAGAGAGCCCAGTTGTACATTTTTTATGTGAAGCATCCCAATAAAATCATAATCCCTCCATTGATTAGGCAAAGGGTAAGAATATAAAAGAGACTTTTGAGATGTGTCTAATGTACCAAAATGCTTTTTGAAATCTAGTGGTCTTAAACAAGTGATGTAGAATGTTGGAATTAGAGAGTTCCCAAAAGAAGCATTTTTTTACATAAACTAGAAAGGGAAGTAAGCCACTTGAATTGAAACGGAGGGAATCTTTTACAATTAGCTTAGATTACAAATTTAAATTGTAGGGAGAACATGAAATATCAAAATACTTCCAACAAGGTTTAAAACTATCAATCATTTTAAGGATTTTTTATGCATGGATTCACAAAGAAACTGAATACAAGAACATGAAATATAGTTAACCAACCAGCTGCTTGCAATAATCTTTCCAGCCATCCTCATTCAAACCGAAGTTAAAAAAATCTGTTACATCAATGCCTGGAAGTCTCCAAGGTTTCTCTTCAAAACCGTCAATGTCAACTTCAAATATAGTCCTGACAGTGTACATGGGTAAATAAGCATTTTGAGCGTCTTTGAACCTTTCCAGTAGATATATGATTTGCCCCAAAAAATTAAACAAATGAAAAGTAGTCATCTGACATTGTACACAGTAATACTTTCACCACACTCCAACATATTCATACCATCAGTTTTTCTATACAGCCGAAATTATATGGACATACCACATAAATAGCATGAATTTTAACCTCATAGATCTACCACAAGCTTATGTGTTAACTACCCTCCTTAGAGTTTCACAACATGAGGACAAGTTCTTCAATAGGTCTTAAGAGAGATAAAAAACTAGTTACTTGGGAAATTTGACGGGAAGCAAACACTTCTTATAGCAGCTGCAGACAGCAACATAATATAAGAGGCAGGAAGAGTTATTGATTATCGACCGTGTCTTTTTTTTTTACCAGGTAAATATTTTCATTAATCACAAGGACAAAAGAAGGTTCATATACAAGAGGTATACCAAACAGTAAAGGACCTACACAAAGATATTGTTCTCTATAAAACACACCCAATCTCCATGCAAAGCGAAGCTTGGTATTTAAGTGGAGAAGGGTAGAGGGGCGCGCCCATTATCCACCGAGTTTAGAAGGTTGTGATTGGTCCAAAGGGCGGGTCACAAACGGATTTCTCGGTTATAAAATAAAAAATAAAAAACGAAGACACCCAATCCTCAATACAACCCGGAACTACACGGGTGCACCAAAAATAAATAAGGGATCGGAGACTACTCCTCAACTGCCAAAAACTCAATTCTGTGAACATACAACACAGTCATATAACTCTAAAATTGCAAAGAATTTTGGACATAGGAACTAAAGTGCCCATGCTTAAGACAAGAACAGAGGATTTGCACATAATGACAATAACCAAACTAAATTACAGACTCAACACACGATGTATACTAAAAATAAATTCCAGCAAAGTAGTGTAACTAGAAAAGAGGTGGTACACTTGATTCCTTCATAACAGTAAATATCAAACCTCACCAAACAGAAAGAATAGCAAATTCGAGTATGTTATAAATCAGGGAAACATACTTGTGTGAAGGAAGAGTGAATTCCAGCCCAATCCC
>JAJOOR010006454.1:0-35525 GCA_036250505.1 Solanum acaule
TAGTACTTTTAAATTATGATCATTTTCATTATGACTTTACAATATTTATTTTATATGATGATTTCATTATTATTTTTTATTGAATATTTTTGTGTCATTAGTACTCATCTCATATTTTGTGTTATTTTTTAAAGAAACACCTTAGATAATTGTATTTTGGTTGGACTAAAGAAATATTTGGAACACAAGTTAATTATATGTTTGTATGCAAACTTTACCGAAAAAATCCAAAAATCTGAAAAAATCCGAGGTTTATTAGTTTGGTTTGATTTATAAATTTAAAAATTCGACACAATGGTTTGGTTTGGTATTTGAAAAACCCGAAAAAATCCAATTTATTAGTTTGGTTTGGTTTATAAATTTAAAAATTTTACACAAATAATCTGGTTTGATATTTGAAAAACCCGAACCAACCCGGTCATGTACACCCCTAATCTGAACACTATTAAGGCTTCATGGAACAATGTAAATTATCCGATGAAAAATCACCTTTCGAACCTATTAGAACAATCAAACCTCAATTCGAAGTTTGTTTCTCAATTTTATTTACTTTGGTCAAACTTCAAATCATAAATCATATTATAAAGCAACAAAAATAATATTTTAAGGAGAAGAGGTCCTAATACTCAAAACAACTGAACGAGTCATTACAACATCCTTTGAAAATTATTCATATTATACTAATAAATACCAATTCGAGACAGTAAATAAAAATTTCTATTAAACTACGCACCATAATTTCAAACTCGAACTATTTACCTATGAATTAAATTGTGACTATAGATTCACAATAGATCGAGAACTCTTAGTTAAAATCTTGCATACCACTATCACTAAGCTATAACTTTAGGGGCTTACACCTAATTTAGCAATGAGTATTCATGGAAATTACTAAATCATGCATTGTATAATCATAACTTGCTAGTTGTTAGGCTTTGCTTTGGAATTAATTCAAGCAAAATATAAACAGCATTATACTACAGACTATAATCCAATATAAATTAGTCAAAATGGGAAAGTGGAGCCCACTATGCAATTCATATACACTAAATCAAAAAGTAGTACAACTAAGTGCTATTTGGAGTTCCCTTTTAATCAAAGATAACATCACTGCACTATGGAATTTTTTATTATAGTTTTTATCTTTACCCCCTATTCATTTCCCAAAGGACTTTTGGCACTTCCTTGCCAAGTAACATGACTCATCAAGTATAAACTTGTATTAATAATAATAAAAAATGTCAATATGTATTTCTTTAAACAAAAAAAGGTAATAAAAGTACCCTTAAAAGTATTTGAAATTGAATAAAAACGTGATGGGTCAATAGTTAGGTTCAAATATGTCTTTATCGTTAATAATTTAATCCCAAATTGCTCATGTAGCTAGTAGTTTGATCCAAAAATTTCTTTTTTTTCCTTTTAATACACACTTCATTTTTCTAATAATTATTCCCTAATTGTTACTTTTGGTCAAAAATGTCTTTTTCTAATAAATATATTATTATTTTCTTTTAAAACACATTCTTTTTTCTAATAAAAATATTATAACCCTTCATTAATTTTCATAGATATTACTTATAATTAATTTTTATTTCAATAAAAATAAAATTCTTTTCTCTTATAAAATAGAAAATATTTTTATTACTTAATCTTTTTCGAATTGAAGAAGGATAAACATTTGCTTATATAATTTTTGGCTTCAAAGTTAAGATACAACAATTATAAAGTCATAAAACATGAAAGTTTATTACATTGCTTCAAATAATAAAATATTTTTAAAATATTGTTAATGAGTTATTGTTGACCTTTTTTCATTTTAACTTTAAAAATCAAGGAATATGTTATCAAATGTTTATCCCACTTTAATTCGAAAAAGATTAAGAAATAAAATATTTTTTTATTTTATTTTTTAAAAAATATTACTATTTAAATTTAAATTAATAATGAGGTATGATTTTATACATATGAGTTGTATTATCGGTATAAAAAGGGGGAAATTATGCAGAATAATAAACATTTAGCCTATATTAGGTACTATAGCTACAATTTAAGAAATTTGTAATTCGCGACTACAGTTTCCCCAATTCTTGTTATTCGCCTGATTTTGTATAATTCGTCTGATTTGTATAAATCCAAAATTTGTATTATACGATTCCCGATTGTATAAACTCAGAATTTTGTATATGCTTATCCTAACTATTTGTATACGATTTATGAAAAATTCATAATAAATTACTCTGTTTGTATATTGGCAAGCGAAATATATAAATGGAGTTATAAAAAATTCTTAAATGTATAAATACAAAATTTGTATATACTTACTCTATATGTGTATTCGCAAGTAAATATACAAATGGCTAAAATATACCAATCGCAACCTGCATACCAAACAATACTATAGCTATAGAGCACAATTATTAAAACTATAATTATAGAGTCTTATTATATCTATTAGGTTCGTTATTTCTAAATTTTTCTCATAAAGTTATAAGCAGGGCCTTAATTCTATATATTGTCCGTGCTTGAATCCCTTTTAATTTTATCCCTTCAACATATACCATACTTCTTCTTTTTCTATTGTTTGTTTATTAAAGAGGCTCTGTAAAGTTTACAAAAATACAATGATAATTTTATTATATTATTATAAGTTTAATATATTAAAGAATAAGTTAAAAATAATTTTAATTAATAATAAGAACAAATTAAAAATTAATGATAAATTATCTTTTATTTTTTAATTAAACAAATAAAAATAATCATTTTATTTTAATATAATAAACAAATAAAAGTGAGTAAGTGTCATTTTAATTTTATTAAAATTAATCTATTTCCTCGATTTGAGTTCTATTGCAAGAATTTTGAAAGGTACTTCCGAGGACTCAATTAAAACATTATTATTACAATTTAATACTCCCTCCGTTCATTTTTACTTGTTACCGTTTGACTTGAAATACTCATTAAGAAAATAATTAATGATATAGGTATTTTACCAAACTGTCCTCTATTAAATGATGTCTTAGAAAATGGTTTGGAAAATAAGTGTTGAATGTTGAGGGTAAAATATGGAAAAAAATTATTGCCTTTTCTTAATATGTCAAAAGTGACAAGTAAAATGAAAATCTATTTTGGGAATAAGTGACAAGTAAAAGTGAACAGAGAAGTAATATACCAAAAATAATTAAGAAAAAATTCCATTAGAAACTTTGCATGATTTTTTAACACATTATTCTAGATATATTTTTATATAAAAAAAAAAGTATAGCCTCATGATTTAACTTTCAAAAATTCAAATAAAAGGAAAATATTGAAGAAATGATTAGGATCTTAAATGGGAATAATTAAAATATAACTAATTATTTTTTCTATTATTTTAAATTAAATATTATGACATTTTATCATTAAGTATAAGTTAAATAAATTAAGTATAAAATTAATGTTATTGAATCATGCACGGGACATTAATAACTACTCATTTATTCCATATTAATTGGAATTTTGGAGCTTTTTTTATTGTTCAAAATAATTGAATTGTTCAAATTTTAAGATGGATATTTGAAATTTTATTCATATTTATCTTTTCTTTAATGAAGTTTTATATTTTCTAATAGATGAATTACACTATTTACAAAGTTATATTTATGATCTCACCAAGGTCAATAATGAAAATTATGGCTTAAAATTTGAATTATGTCCTTGAATGTCTTTTTCTTAATATGTGTGTATTGCCTCACAAATTCAGTTAATATAGATATACTACCTTTGTCCTTAACTACTTGTCTACTTTTGAATTGACATAGTTACTATTTTATCCTTACTAATTATGAAGTGGATGAATTGAAAATTTAAGATTATCAAGAAGTTTTACCTTTTTCAAAATTAATTGATGAGGATATAATAGGTAAAAATAAATAAATTCATCTCTTGATTTGTCAAAATGAACAAGTAAAAAAGACAACTAAAAATGGACAAGTAAAAAAGGAAAATTGGACAAGTAAATAGGAGGGAGTATGAAGTATTTAGTACTTTCTCTATTTCATATTAATTGAATTTGTAAGGGACTGAACACCTATTAAAAAAAACATTCAATTAAATTTTACACTACTGTCCTTTTGTTTATTCCCAAGTTATTCTTAAAATTAGTGCAATTTATCTTCTACAAAAGTAAAACTTCATTTACGGGAATGGTGAATGTGAACATAATTATGTGGTCACAATTCGGTCAAAATTGTCAAAAATATTACTCCCTCCATTTCTTTTTATGTGTCATCCCTATTATAAATAGTTGGTCCATAATGCTTCATTTGTTTCTAATTACTTGTCCACTTTTGAATTGACACACATATTAAGAAAATAATGATTGACATAATGAGTTTATCATTTCACCTCTAATTATTTTAATGACTATCTATGTGATGCAGCATATCCAAACACTCAAGAATTTCTAGCACCATATTGCAACGTTTGATATTGATTAGGAGATTATCATCTTAGCAGACTATTAATAAGAGGATAAATTTAATCATAGTCATGCACAACTCAGAAATGTTATAGAACATGCTAATGGAGTTCTTAAATCAAGATTTTCTATATTGGATAAGATGCCTCTATATTTTATTGATGTTCAGAGAGATATTGTTGTTGCATGTTTTGCAGTTCATAATTTTATTAGGAAAGAGAGTATAAATGATGACTTTTTTAATCAATACAAATCACCTCAATTAATATTTGACGAGGATGAAGGTGAATACGAAGAAGTCTTGGATAAAATAAATGGACCTGGTTGGACAACTACAAATTCACATATAATGAGTAATATGCGTGAAAAACTTACACTTCAACTAAAGCAAAGAAGAGGAAATACTTGAGAGTTTTATATTTTTATTATTTGACACGTTTTATAATATTTGAACGTTAGAATTTGATCATATTACTTTATAGTTAATTATTAAATTATCTTATATCTGACCAATTGTATCGAAAAAAAGATTTGATTAGTTGAATAAATTTTTTTATGAAGAGATGTTTATGTTGAGTTCTTAAAAATATTCATGTTACAATAATTTCTATTTGCATATCATATAATTTATTTATTTTTAAAGTTAAATGTAAAGATTTTATTTCTTTTTGATCAAAAAGTAATATTTTTTGTTGAAATGAAAATTTTATAATTTTTATTAATATAATGTTTAATTTTACTTACTCATTCAGATATTGACAACAAACAGTCTTAATCATTCAGTGTTTAGATTTAGAGATCACATCTTAATATTCAGATGTGTATTCAGTTCCAGACACCTTCTTAATCAGGGGCGGCTCTAAGGCTTGGCCAGTGAGGCCATTGCCTTAGGCCTCAAAAAATTGAAGGCCCCAAATTTGTTTAAATTATAATTATTAATTTTATTATATATTAATATAATTTATATAAATAAAATTGTTATGGTATATTTTTTATTATTATTTGTTTGAGAGTATTTTTTACCAATAAGTTCATAAATTCTTATAATCTTTTCACTCATTATTTGATATATTTGTTTTAACTTCCAATTTGAAATTAGTATATCCTTTTTATATTGGAACTAAGTTATATTGACAACATAATTATTATTTTTCAATCTTTTCTTAAACTACGTGAACACAAAAATATTCATGCACAAGTTTCCTTTTCGTTTTAATTTAATAATCACTCTGTCCCTAATTACTTATTCATATTTCATTTTTTAGTTATACCTAATTACTTGTCCATTTTGACAAATCAAGAAACGATAAAAATTTTTACCTATTATACCCTCAATTAATTACTTTGAAAAAAGATAGAACTCCTTGAAAATATTAAGTTTTTAATCCATCAACTTCATAATTAATAGGGGTAAAATGGTAAACTCACTATGTCAATTATTGATTTCTTAATAGGTGTGTCAATTTAAAAGTGGACAATTAATTAGGAACATAGGAAGTATATTATATGAAAATTTTATAATTTGTTTTAGATATTCACCAATGAGTGTTACTTAATGGAATGAATTATATCATTTAAATTGATAAGAAATTTGGATATTTTTGTTACTATCCATGCTCAAAACTTCAACTATTAAGTTATGATTGTTCTTTTCTTTTTCTTATTTGTGATGATAGCCAAATTAAAATTTCAATTTGAGTTTTGAAGCTTAACATCGATAATCCATCACTTTTATTTTTTGTACTCTTCTTCATTTCTTTTTTTGTGTGAAATTTAATATTTTTTTGTCTTAAATGATTAATCTATTGTGTAGAAAATAGATTTTCTTGTTAGTGTATAAATTTTATAAAATAAATTTAAGGGCCTCTTAATATAATTTTGCATTAGGCCACAAGATTTGTTGAGCCGCCCCTGATCTTAATGCACATTTTAATATTTAGATGTTTATTCAGATTCAGACGTGTGAATCTTAATGGAAACAAATGAGCCTTAGTAGGCGTTTGGCCATGCTATACCATATCACGATATGGAATCGTGAGATGGAATCAGCGTTTGGATATGCAATTTTACGTTGATTTCATCTCATGATTCCATATCATGAGATGTGATTCCATATTCTCCAAAAACCATGATATGAGAATTTCATATCATGATTTGCAATATTTTTAATACAAAAATTGATCCACAAGTTTATATTTTGGTAAAACACTCCCACATTTATATCTACTAACCATTTATTTCATATGTAAATAAAATTTATAATCTGTCATTACTTTTTAAAATTTATTATTCTTACCGACATAAAATTTATTATTCTCACCAACATCTAGTCACTTTAACTCACATCAACTGATTGTTGAGTAATAAATTTGTTATCTTCATTTACTCCAACACCTAATTTATTACTTCTACCGTTTTGTATTTATTACAACTCAAAGTAACAATGTTGGTTCATCTTCTCGGTCACATGATCGAGAAATGCAAGTTCGACGTGAGGAAATTGTCCGTACTATGTGGGAGGATCATATTAAAGACTAATACACTATAATTTATGTTCAATTTTTTTTGATGAATTAAAGTTAGATGAAACAATTACTTAAGTGGAGAACAAATAGTTTTGTAATAATTTATCATGCGATTTTATAATTTTTTGTTTATTTGGTAAGATTAAATAAATAATTGGGGCTATTTTATTAGTTTTACAACTTATGAAATTCTTATATTTATGAGAAAATATGCAACACAAAAATTACATATCGCATATCCAAACAAAACTTCAATTCCATCTCATAATTCCATATTATGATATCATATCATGATTTTATATCATTATACCATATCGCATAGCCAAACGGGCCCTTAATATCTTAAATTTTAAACAATTCAAATATTTTGAAAAAAAATAATCAAAAGTTCACTAAATATCCATGTGAAATAAAGGATACGTACTGTTTCTTTCGTACACAAATGATTGTTTGGGTCACTAGGAGAAGATAAATGGGTGTATATTTAATAGAGAAATTCTGTGTGGTTATGGGATCCATGATTTGACATAATTAAATACTACAATAGGCTGGACCCCACCAACATCTATATACCTAATCTTGGATCAAACATTTATTACATTTTTTGTATAGAAAATGAAAGAAAAAAATTCCAAAGAAAATTTGGTCAGAATGATATTTTACTTATGTTATTTTACTTTTTTGAATATTTTTCTCTTTTTAATTTTAATATCTTTTAATTAAAAAAATGATCAATTTATTTTAAAATAAAAAAAATAATATAATTTTTTTAAATTTTTGGCCAAATTTTTTGGCCATTTAGCATTACCCAAAATGAAATACTTTCATTTTCTTGGATGGGTACCTTTTAATAAACAATTACTGATTTTAGTAATATTTTCTATTAATTATTCCCTCTATCTCATTTTATGTGAGGTAATTTAACTCGGCACGGAGTTTAATAAAGAAATGAAGAGTTTAAAACTTGTGTTCTAAAATGAATGATAGAAATTTGTGTGGTTATAAATCATTTATTTAAGGATAAAATGAACATTTTAAAGTTAAATCGTTACTTAATATAAAAAAGTGTCATTTTTTTTTGGATTGACTAAAAAGGAAAGTAAGTCGTATAAATTGAGACAAAGGGAGTACCATTTATAGCAATACATAGCAATATTATGATAAATCTACAATATCTATTAAAAGTGAATTATGTATACAATATATATATATATATATATATATATATATATATATTGTAACTGTTTTAAAATATATTATGCTTGTTTGATAAAAGATTGATACATTGTATTAAAATGTGTGATAAATGTATTATCCATCAATAAAACTTGTATTATATGTGTTTTATAAATTATTCTCTGTAATATGTATTAAAATTGTATTATAAATATATTAAAAGTGATCAAGTAAAAAAATGTTATTGCTATAAATGGTATATTTATATAAGTTTCCCTTTAAAAAAATTCATCCTCTTAGACTTATACTCCCCCACAGCCCCACTAATGGTTGAAGGCTTGACATTAGTGTCTAAATTATTAATTTTTAATAGGGAAAAGGACAAATACACCCCGAACTATCATAAATGGTATGTACATACCCTCCGTCATACATTTGAGATATTGGTGCCCCTGCCGTCTAAAAACTAGAACATATATGCCCTTTCACTCTAACGGAAGACTAAATAGGGACACATGACACAATCTTATCCGTCCATCTGATATTTAATAAATGTCAGATCAGTGGATAAGATTATGACACGTGTATATCTGTTAGTACAAAGGGTATATATGCTCTAGTTTTTGGACGGTAGGGGCACCAATGTCCCAAAAATATGACGGAGGATATCTGCATACCATTTACGATAGTTCGGGGTATATTTATCCTTTTTCCCTTTTTAATAAAATAAGTAGCAAATAGGTATAGAGGAGAGCAAAATAAAACTAACCTTACATCTTGATCATAGTGGTTAAACGAGTTTTCTTTTACCTCCTTCGTCTCAATTTATATGATACTTTTTAGATTTTGAGATTCAAACAAGTCTACATTATCATAATTTTTTTTTATATATCTTTTAAATATTTTCAATGGTCAATTAGTATAATTTATAATACTTTTTACATAGTTTCAAAGATATATATTTTATTTCAAAAAAATTGAAAATTTTATTCAAATTTACCATCAAATTTAAATTATTTAACGCTCAAAATTTAAATTATGCCACATAAATCAAGACAGATGAATAATAAAGATGACATAACTATCAAGACAGATGAATAATAAAGATGACATAACTAGTTAACCAAAGAATTTACTTGGAGTTGGTTAGTAGGACAACTAATCATTTTATTATTATTATTATTATTATTATTATTATTATTATTATTATTATTATTATTATTATTATTATTATTATTATATAATTTTTTCAAATCAATTGACTCTAAAATCTTGATTTGAAATATGTATAAAAAATGTTTAATTTGGACCATCATTTTTTAAAGCAATTCCACTAAGGCAATTTGTCCCTAGAGCTAGTTTTATTAATACAGAGAAAAGGATCTCAAAGAGAAAAGTACAGACAAGTGGGGCTAGGCCTTACCTTACTAATCTTAATTAGGTAACAAACCTCTACTGATTAACAAATATGAAGAAAATAAGATCTAGAGAAAACTAGATATTCTATGATCATCATAGAGTTTATAATACACTATGTGATGAAACTACAAATAAGGATGCTTAAGTAATGCAAAAATACAAAATCTAAGAATAAAGCTGAGTTATCAACCTCAAACTTCATTTTATATATGTAAGAATTAAAAGATATGGATTGCGCGTGTAAAGTAACCTGAAGTATTTCCTCTTGTCTTCTTCGTCAAATATGTCCAACAAAACTTGATAATTTATCACATCTTTTTGGATTTAATGGATCGTGTTGTTGTTGAAACTGCCATATGATTTTGCTTTGCTAGTCGCATTGGTAGGTGCCTTGGAATAAATTCCTCAGTCACCTTACCATCCCAACTATGTTGCCTTTCATGTGTCTTCTTTTTGTTTTTGTTGCTTCTACTTCTTTGTTTCCTAGGCGAGAGATCTCCATCCTTTACTACCTTATCAAATAACATGTCTATCATCTCTTCCTCATCAAACTTTTCACTGCCCAAGTCACTATCATAAGTTGTAGTTGGACTAAGTCTTGAAACTTCAGCTTTTGGTTCATAGTTTTTTTCCAATACCTTGGTGGAAATGGTCAAGATCTTTTTGGAGTTATCAATTGTCACTTCCATAGATGGATTTGCCTTACTTGAAGACACAAATATGGGTGTTTGAGGACTTAACTTACTCCTTGCAGGTGCAGAAATATGTTCTCCTTCCTCAACTAAAATTTGTCCATCTAGAATCACTTGTAACATTCCCTAAACTCTTGTCATTCCTTTTGGAGATTGACTGTTGTCCAAATACTTGCTCTCCAAGCGACTCCAATGATGGAGAATTAGGAATATCATGATTCGAGGTGTTGATTGTTTCCATAGGTGGTTTGACCATTGGGTTTTCTTTATTCAACATTGCAGAATGTGACTCCTTGATTATTCTAGTCGTTTCTGGATTAAAAACCTGAAGAATTGGAGTGGACAATGCATGGAGCTCTTGATTAGAATTGATCATTAAGGCATCAAAGGTGTTAGAGCACACAACCTTCATTGATACTTTATCTTCACAAATATCGTTTGCTCCTTGTGTGTTGGGTTAGTGCAATCTAGTTGTTGTAGTTTGGTGCCTGGAGAAAATGTTTTGCTTGGTACTTCAGTCCAGCCTCCCTTATTGTAACACCCCGTATCCGAAACAGATCAAAAATTCCAGATTTTCAGAAGTTGCAGGTGCCACCAATGGGAGCCAACTACGGACCGTCAGTCAGCTCCGTCGATGGCAAGTCAACTTTCAGTCTTCAGTCGCAAACGACGGTCGACCAGTACGAACCGTCAGTCGACTCACGGTCCGTCAGTCCCGTTCGTCGGTCACTCCGATTGCAGTTAAGTCGAGGTCTTTTGGTCTTTTCCTATTTCATTTAACCATTAAGCTACGTCGTTTAGACCCTAAATTATGAGGTTTTAGTCAGTTTAAGCCTAGAATCATAACTAGAACTTATCTAAGTCAAATCATTAATCAAAACTTAGAAAAATTAGAGTGTAAGAGGAGAAGAGAACTCAAGAACCCTAGTTCAAGAACGCATCAAGTTTTCTTCAGTTTCAGCCCAAAAATCAAAGGATTTCTCCATGAAATTCGTCACCAGGTATGTGGGATTTCACTAGTGGGTTCCTTTCGCCCATTAGGTCCCTAGAATTCAGTCAGATTCTTGATTCCATGATTATGAACAGACCTAGGGTTTCTAGAATTTCAACAGATCATTATGAATTAGTTATTTAAATGTTCCAAATCAGATTATCATGTTATTGCTCAGTTTATTGCATGAATTTCAGAACCCTAGCTATTGTTTTATTTAAAAATATAGAAATGACTGGTTTTAAGAGTCGCCACTAAATTTTTAAGAAAAATCAAGAAAACTATTTTTTCAAAAGATTAAAACAGTAAATCTAATGAAAATATTAAAAAGGGGTTCGGGGTTCATATTAATATTCTAGGAAGAGGTTTAAAGCGCCTAGAACATCCGCTAATTAACTATTTGGCTAAATTTATTTGATTTAACTTGAATAGAGCAATTTTTACGATTAGGACCGTTCAAAGGGAGAAAGGGGAAATTTTAAGATATACCCAAGTGCAATAGTTTACAAAATTATATATATAAATAAATATATATATATTGATCAAAGAAAGCGAGTTCTTAATTAGTTAATTTTTTAGAAAATCAGTTCAGAATGGCTATCGTTCGAAAAGTTAAATTGTAGATACTTAAGATTAACAACAAGTAATGATAGGTAAACAAATATAAAATGATAAAATAAAGAGGGAAATTTGGGCCCAAGTTTGGTTTTCTGTCTACCTGGACCAATACTTTGGCTTATTTTCGTTTTGGGTCTTTGGCCCAATTTTTGCCACTTTTGTACCTGTCCTAGACTAAATTGAAATTTATCTCTTTGGGCCTTAGGCCCATCTCCCACCTGCCCTAAATTCTAACAAGATAATAATAAATAAAATGACAAAGGCTTAGACCTAAAATAACAAAATACAATTTTCTTTTGGAATTAAGAATGGGCCTTTGGCCCAATCTTTTCAATTCTCCGATCTGCTTCAATTTCTTTCAACTCCGGCACATGTACGTCGATTTAATAGCTGGTTGACTCGAATGAAGGAATTTGAGTCTTTACGACTCTCTCGAAATGCAAGAGGAAGTAAAATAGTGTCCATGAGGACTCGACGCGATTTTTTACATGTGACAAAAAGGTAAATATAGTAAGAATCAATTCGAGTCGAATGAATAAAAAAAAAATAATAATACACCATGCAGGCATAACATTTGGTATCACCACGAAGAAATAAATAAACTCATAAAAATAGGGAACAAAGAGGGTAAAGAGCTTTGCATGCTGATAAAAGAATGATAGTCGGGACATACTAAGGAACAACTATTTCAATGCTCAAGTAATCATATAATCGACTCATTTTGGTTGAAACTAGTATATTTTTTTTAACATGTTGGACACTTAACCAGTGTATAAATGAATACTAACATACATTAATCTCATGCAAGAATGGAAGTAGAAGGATAAACAATCCAAACAATAGACCCACACCATACTACATGTGACTAAACTACAAAAAAATAAAAATAAAAGAAAATAATTTTGAATGATTTTTAAAGGCAAAGTTCCAGCAAGCCTGACAAAACAAGGAAGAGCTCATGTTTTTATGGACTCTATATGCGAATGTAAACGTTTTTTCTCGACTAAAAAAATTGAATGGCATAAAGACACAACTTAATCTAAGCCAGTCAATAGGCAGTAAGACCACAAGATCATTCAAGAAATAGGCAAAACTAAACGGGTAGAACAAAACATGACTACATTGTACATGCTTGAACATTTTGCTTGATTTGAGGACTTAGGCCTACATGAATACTAAAACACGGCGTACACGAAATAAAATCAATTTGAAAATATTCAAGTAAGGCTTACAAGAAATGAGAAACATCAAAATGGATTTGAACAAAGAAATGAAAACGACCATACAAGGAAAAGGACTAGCAGGACCCTAAAATGACATTATGACTACTCCATGGCAGCAAGCAAAAGAGAAACAAATGCTTCATACATTAACTTAACAACAACCAACGACCAACATCCAACTAAACGAACTTTCATCATCATGCCACTCTAAAATAGGGGAAAGGTGGAAAAGATATAATGAAGGGACGTTACCTTTCTAAGTGCAGCGAAACAGGGACGATGACGAGCAAAACCACGGAACTCAAACACGCACACGAACGAAAAAGAGGAAATCTAGACATGAACTTAAACCTAAACACCGAACTATCAACCCCTTTCTTTCGAATATGTATTTAGTACATGTTTTTTAAAAATGCTTTTGCTCAAACTCTCTGTGTTCTCTTGCTAAGTGAAATCCAACTAAAAATTTCCCAACTTTTTCAATTCTCAAAATTCCAACCCTAAACAAATACTCCCTCCGTTTCACAAAGAATGACCTCATTTCCTTTTTAGTCAGTTTCAAAAAGAATGATCTCTTTCCTTTTTTGGTAACATTTTACTTTTTGCTTTCCATGTGGCATGTTTAAGACCACAAGATTAAGGGCAATTTTGTACATTTGACATAACTTTGATTTAGGACCACAAGATTCAAAAGTCTTCTTTATTTACTTAAACTCCGTGCCAAGTCAAACCAGGTCATTCTTTATGAAACAGAGGGAGTAATAAAGAGGACGTATATATAGGGGAAAATATTAGGGTTTACGCTTTGAGGGGGAAATCGGATAGAAGCAGGGCAAAAACGGAATTCCCCTCTTTCTCCAATTCAAATTTTCAAAATCCTTTTCAAGGAACAGGGAGCAACTGGTTTGGTACGAAAATTCCTCCAAAATCCTAGAAAATCCGAGGCAGCAGGGCTGCTGCGTACAGCTGCTGTTGACATTTTGGACTGCTGAAGAAGAAGAGAACGCAAGTGGGGTCGTTCGGCTATTGATGCTGCTGTATGTATTACTGCTACTATGTTGAAATTAAAAGGGAAAAGGGGATGGGGCCAGGTCAGGGGGAATTGGGCCTGGTTTGGGTCGACAGAAAGTTGAAAAACAAAGGGGAAATGGGTTTGGGAGTTGGGGGCTGTTGGAAATACTTTTGGGCTGATTAAATGGCCCAATGTTTGGGTCTTAAAGATTTAAAGTCAAAAATAGGGAATGACTATATTTGTAATTGGATTACAAGTGTAACCAATTTTTAAGTCGAAACTCTAGAAAAATTGAATTAAATTGGGGAACTCGGTTGACGACAAAATAAGATGAAATAATATAATTAATTTATGGGCTTCTTAATCTTAACGAAATAAAATAGTTAATTTAATTATAAACTACATAATTAGAAATTATAACCAC
The DNA here is from genome assembly GCA_036250505.1 of Solanum acaule. Taxonomy (NCBI): domain Eukaryota; kingdom Viridiplantae; phylum Streptophyta; class Magnoliopsida; order Solanales; family Solanaceae; genus Solanum; species Solanum acaule. The sequence goes on from JAJOOR010006454.1 coordinate 14,537, forward strand.
AATTTAAACTAAACTAATTTAATAAAGTACTTACCAAAATTAAGATCTTTTTTAGACGATTTTTTGAATATTTAAGAAACACTAATTATACATATAATTATAAAAATCAACTAGAATTACTTAAAGTAACCTCGAGAAATATTTAAATTTTGTAAAACTAATTATTCTAAATCGTTTGAAAATTAAGAAGCTCGTGAATAAATTTCTATCGGGGAGGGTCAAAATTGGGTGTCAACAACTATGTATTTCTTTAGTTCTTGAATTACACATGCTAGATCAGATATTTCAGTATTCAATTATACATGCCTCAGTTTAAGAATGCATCAATATCAGTTTAATTGTTGCATTCTCAGTTTTGCATGTTTAGTTTTGAGTTATCCAGTATTACAGAAATTTAGTTATAATGTGTTAATCACTTAATCTATTGGGAGTAGCATAATACCTAGTTGGACTAGGGTTTATCGTACCCATATAGTCCCAGAACTGCGAGCCACGTAGGTGTAAGTCCCCTCTGTGGGCATCATTTAGTGATCACGCCAGCATGCCTCTATACCTTTGGTCGGGTCTATTGGGTCCTCTCGATGGGGCGTATACATTAGACTCCACATTTAGCTCATGTGGTTTTATTGTCGGTTATTAGTAGCTTCCACAGTTCAGTTAGACTCTATTGCATTGACCAGTTATCAGTACATTCAGTATTTCAGTTTCAGCATGTTATGAACTTGGTTTTTGCATTCAGATAGTTCAGTATTCAACATTTATATCATATTCAGATTATATCATTGCTTATTTGCTCTATTCAGTTATGATGTTAATTCAGCTTTATTCTATCCTGCATGCTCAGCACCTTTCAAGTACTGACGCATACGTGCGCTACATCTTCTCGTGATGTAGGTTCAGGTTCTCAGCATCCAGATCACGCTTAGATCGGTTTTCAATCTCCAGTTCAGCAGAATCAGTGGTTAGTCCTCATTCTCCGAGGACAATAGTCATGAGTTTCTTTTCAGTATTTGCAGTCATTTCGTTTTAGTGTTTGTTAGACTTAGCTCGGGTATGTCCCAACATTTCTAGTCAGTTAGAAGCTATTTTCAGACATAGATAGATTCAACTTAGTATTGAGTTAATATCTTTCTTGTATTAAACTCATCAGTTTTCATATATCTCAGTTATAGTATATGGGTATTCCCCATAATTTCAGATTTATTTATGATTATAGCTTTCACACAGTTTCTATTATTCAGTTTATCTTTAGTATGCTTATGATCATGCCAGCAGGGTTAGCTTAGGATCACTTGTGGTCCTAGGTCCCGTGTCCGCGTCTCGGGGGTAGCTCGGGGGGTGACACTTATCATTGTCCTTCAAAGTGAAGCCATGATCACATGTACCACCAAATTTGAAAATATGATCTGAATTCTCTTCACACTGCTGCGCCTTATTAGCCTGGCTAGAATCTTCAATCACGGCAAAACTAGGATCTTTCCCATATAAAACACCAGCACTAGGTAGTTTAGGATTCAAAACTAGATCATCAGACTCCAAATTAATCAGAGGAACCACCGAATTACTAGTAACACCATCCTTTGCACCCAAAACCAAAGTCTGTGAGACCGTAGCTATGGTGCAATTTAGTGTAACTGTAGTATTAAGAGTATCATCTTGAACACAAGTATCTACTACTCGATCTCCATTATTTTTAATGGATTCCACCATTGTTAATTCATTATTATTTGCATCTGCAACTCGAGTACTATCATCAATACTTTGATCTATGTTTGCTAGTCCCCTCTTCTCATTTAAAATTTGTCGTAAATCACATTGAATTGTTCATCTCCAACCACTCCATTATCTTTGTGATTGTTGTCTTGATTCTTTTTCAAAATCAACCGACAACCGGTTTCATCGTGACCTTGATGCTTACAATGGTTACAATATCATAAACAAATTCTTGAAAAACCTCTTGAATCTTACCGGTCTGCTCGTCCAAATACTGGAGACGCATCCTCTTAGGCAGCTTGCCCATAAGATCGAGTATCACCTTCACCCTAGCAGTGCTAGGCATTGTCTTGTCTTGTGTTGCCTTGTCGATAGCTATTGGCCTTCCAACCGTTGATGCCATCGACAACAAGTTTCTTCTCTTGAATTGAAATCTATTGTCCAAGGAAATACCTTATAAAGATGTTTCTCTCCATGGAAATGCAAAAAGCTTACCAATTTTGATAGAGCAACCACATAATCTTCATATTGGTCTATCCTTAGCAGAATATGTCTACGAGCAAGTAAACCAACTAAACATTTCCTTTGATGACCAAGTGTTTAGGTAAAACTGTTTGCAAATCCTTCACCTCTAGTGTATCAGATGAGAACTTAATAATTACAGCTTGATGTAATCCTTCTTCCTGTGCGAAAACCTGTCGTTCTCCCTTTGTGAATTGAATCGTAGGCTCTACATGTACATATTGAATCTGTTTCAACTGATTTTTTGTCAAACTTTGGGCAGCTTGATTTGTGGTTAAAGTAGCAAAGGATGTTTGTTGATTAGGATTAGGGTTTATCTCTCCCACAACCAAAGGCCGGGGTGGATGTGCGCAGACATGGCTGCTGCTAGGGTTTAGGGCGTTCTCTGCTCTCGTAGCAACCTTTTTTTCTCTGGATCATCATTTGACTTCCACTTTGAACAATTTTTATTCTTTGGTATTATTATGTATATATATTGGACTTAAGTGTTGGTTTGGCGAAATCATAGGGATTGAGGTACCACTTCTACTATAGACTAGTTCAAGCAAGTAAGGGGTGCTTAGGAGTTTACTGCCCAACAACAAAACAACTACAAACAAAATGCTTTTATCTTTAGCATGGATATATTTGCATTTTTTTTTATAATATATGCTAGATGGATATGAGGAGCCCAAGTCAACTACTCTTTATTCTTTGTACTGAACACAAGTGTCAGTAATAACACGAGCTTAATATATGGTTTTTTTTTTTATCTCAATTTATGTGATATATATAAAATTAAGAAAGTCAATTAAATTATAATATATTTTTTAGATATTTTAAGTTGTTAATTATTGTGATTTATAGTACCGTAATTTTTGAATAATATATGTTACTCCCTTGTTCCAATTTATGTGATACTGATGAATTTTTAAGAATCAATTTAATTTTTTTTTATGTCTTTTAATTTTTGATTTTTTAATTGTGATCTATATTACTTTTACGTCATTTATAAACAATATATGTTACTCATCTATCCATATTTATGTGACACTGATTCGAGGGTCAATCAAACTTTTTATATGTCTTTTAAATATTTTAGGTTGTTAATCATTGTAATTTATAGTATTTCTTACGTAATTTTCAAATAATATATATTACTCAATTTGTCCCAATGTATGTAGCACATATAGAATTTCAAGAGTCAATCAAATGTTGTTATTTATTGAGATTTACAATACTTTTTACGTAATTTCCAAATTGAATAATACCTGATACTTCTTTTGTCTCATTTTATGTGACACCGATAGATTAATTTCAAGAATCAATCGAATATTATATATGTTTTTTTAAAAAATATTTTAAATTGTCAATTATCATAATTTATAGTATTTATAATATATAAATATATAAAAAAAAATAAGAAATAAGACAAACAAATTACAATGAAAAAATCATTTTTTTTTTACAGAAATGCCCTAAAGGTGCTGAAGCGGGCATGTTGACCTGCGGCCTGCTTGAGCACCTAAACTCCCTCTTATAATTAAGTAGAAAGAATATATTCATTTTATTTGGAATAAGTAATTCAACAGCTCAGATATATTGAGGAGATTACAATTTTTTAAAGATACCCAATGAATTTTGTGATCTCGAATATTATGTTTTTAAATATTTTAATTTCTTAGTTTACTGGTTTGAACATGGAATACTATATATATATTTTATTTTTTTCTTTCTATTCTCTTCTTCTTTTTTAGCTGTTACAATTTTTATAGTCAAATAATAGAAATTTGATTAACATTCTAAGCTATGTAGTATTTTTATTATATTTAATATAAAAGTTCAACTTATAGGATATTTCTAATTTAATTTTGAGAAATACTTCCTTTCCTTTGTCCAACAATAGTTGTCCACTATTGACTTGACCTATCCCTTAAGAAATTATAAGTAGAAGTGTAATTTTACTATATCACCCTTTGAATATAATAAATACAATGTCTAGAAAAATATAATAGGAAAATGACTATAATTAATGATAAGGGTAAATTATGAACTAAGTGTAAAATTATTCATGGACTTCATAAAGTGGACAAGTATTATTAGACATCTATTTTTAATATAGTGAACAAGTATTGTTGAACGAAGGAAGTAGTAAAATTGATTATTGAAAATTGCAACATGACAACTAAAAGAAAAACAGAGAGATCGAGTATTAATTTTGGAAATTCGCAATGTATGAGAATGACACAGAAACAAATAAATACAGTAGCAATAAATGATCAGTGTAAAATACACTGATGGATTCAACGTGCATTTTCAGACAATTAGGTTTGTTAGCTTCTAAGCATGTTTTCATGATTAGAAAGTGAGATATTATTACTCAATTAAAATAAATATACTAAGCACTTTTTGTTATTTAGACAAATTATACATTATGATATTGATTAATCAACGTTCACTAGTGAAATAACTACAAAATAAACTTGTGAAGCCACTTATAAGTTTTGTTTTTTCGTAATGACATAATTAGTTGTTTGGTGGTTCCACACTTTTTTTCAGTTTCTTACATATTCACACAAAAAAAATTAGAGGGGAATTACTCAGTAATTTGCATTTTTTTTTTTTTGGTTTCCCATCCGGTGTCTGGTATCCACATTGGTGCCCGACTAAATTTGGATTCGCGTCGGATGAATGAGTACTTACCACTCCACCACAACCCTTATTGGTAATTTGCATTTTTTTTTGTAAGTAATTAGGTTATCGTCTTTTTCTTTTTGGTTAGATGCCTCTATATTTATAACGAATGACGATAAACTTCAGGAAAATAAATATGACTACGAGTCAGAATTTTAAAAACAATAAGTATATCACATATGATATATTACTTTACTACTTATATAAGGGGCGGCTCAACGAAATATGTGCCATAAAGCCAAATTTTAGAAAAAGTCTCGTAGATATTGACATTTTGTGGAACTTTACAAAACATGTTCAATTCGAATTGAGATTCTAGAAGGTGTGTTCAGTTTCAGTTAGAATTCTTGGAGGCTACTCAATCCTAAACCCTAGTTCATGCCTATAAAGGGTACTAAATTCCCTTAAAAGGCATCTCGAATATTTCGCAAATTGATGAAATATTCATATAGAGGTCAAATCTAAATTATTCTAGTTCTAGAAATACGTCACTAACGACCCTCGAATCATGGATAAATCTTATGAGAGTAGAATCAAGGGAGGAACAGAATTGTACCCACAATCTGTATCAATAAAGTTGTGTTTCTTCTTATTTTATTGTGATTGCAATTTATTTTCTGTCACTTTAAAACTTGTTGCAAACAAGCCTAAATATATTTCACTCATTTTATTTTATATGTTTTAGTTTGTTTGAACATGAAGTTTTAGAAATATGAAAAACTTTTAATATAATTGGTTAAAATTAAAAATGTGTATATTGTATTAGAATGTGAAGAAATTATTGCTTGAGGAATTATGGTTTAATTAGCTCTAAATATCATTCATAGAAAAGAGTGTCCAATCAATATCAACAATTGTTGGTAAAATTAAATGCTATATACACTTTTCGATTGATCTAATTTCATAAAAAAATGTTTAGGCCAAAAACATCTTTACCTGTAAATTGCAGTCATCAATCAAAGATGGGTGTAGACATTGAAATTTTGGGTGACATTACAAGACGTGTTTAATTTGAGTTGGGACTCTACAAGGTGTGTTCAATTTCAATTAGAATTTTTGGAGGCTACTCAACTCTAAACCCTAGTTCATGTATGTATAAAAGATATTATATTCCCTTGAAAAGACATCTCGAATATTTCGCAAATTCATGGAATATTCATAAAGAGGTCAAATCCAAATCATCCTAGTTAGGGAATTACACCACTAACGTCCCCCGACTCATGGATAAATCTTAGGAGAGTAGAATCAAGGGAGGAACATATTTGTACTCACACTATTTATCAATAAAATCATGTTTGTTCATGTTTTATTTGTGATTGTAGTTTATTTTCTATCACTTTAAAATTTGTTGCAAACAATTGGAAATCAGAGACATTACAATTTACACCTTGTTTGGATGGTCGTTACTCGTTGTATTGTATTATATTGTTAGTTTTAAATACCACGTTTGTTTTGATTGTTACTTAAATTTCATTGTAACATATCGTTTAAATTCATTGTTAGGTAACGACGAAACAGTCCATTTTGTGTAATGATCAATTTGGTCTGATCACATCGTTACCTTAATATTTTCTTCTAATTTTCTTTTTACTAATTATTTAATAATAATTCTATTTTATCATTTATCCTACCTCTTCATATTAGCTCTACCTTGCACCATACTTTTTTGGTCCATTTTATCATTCAAATTATAGATGTGTGACATTATGTAACGACGAAGGATGATACAATCTATCCAAACACTATATTCATTAAAACAATAAGATACAATACATTATGAAACAAGAGGTTTTAATCTCATCTAGGACTTCCAAAACTCTCCCAATATCAGGGTGAGGAGAAGCCATAGAAGAAAAGGTTGCCTTAGTCACTTTCTTGGCAACCAATATCAACTTAGCTAAACCAAACCAAGATAGGTAAAGTTTAACCAATTTATCACCTCGATCAGACTTCGCGATGTAACAACCATGAAAATTGGAAAGATAAAATGTAAAAAAAAAAAATTAAAAAATGCTGGCTATGGGGTTCGAACCCATGCGCACTTATGTGCAGAAGATCTTAAGTCTTCCCCCTTAACCTCTCGGGCAAACCAGCTTGTTGTTTATACTTTCTAGCATTATTTAATAATTACATCTTTTCAAGTTAAGACATTTTCTTTTTCATGTCAAAGAAATAACAAAGTTGTCCTTTTGAAATTTCTATAACATACAAAACTTTCATTTTTGTTTCGAAAAAGATCATATTTGTCCTTGTCTACTCTCACAAATACGTTATACTTGCCCTTTCCATCCAACTTTAGGTTATATGTGCCCTTGTACTCTAAAAATGGTCATACTTACTCCTACAGTGTTAAATTCGCACGTCGTCAATATATTTGCCCTTGTACTCTAAAAAAAGGTTATATTTGTCCTTGTACTCTCAAAAAGGGTCATATTTTCCTCTACAACATTAACTTTGCATGTCCTTAACATATCTATCATCTTCATCCAACTTTGGGATCATATTTACTCTTGTACTGTAAAAATATTACTATATTTATTCATGTTGTTAAATCCTCATGCCTCTCCTTAATTTTTCTATATGAATCCTTCGGGATAGATTTTTTTCTCAATTGATTTTCTAGGGATAAGGGTCTGAAAAATATCCCAACTTTGGTCGAATTTGCTGTTGCGATACTAAACTTTCATGAGGACCTATTACCTCCCTAGACTATTTAATAGTGTATTTTTTTTACCCCTTGAACTATTAAATAGTGTATTTTAAAGGTATATATGTGTCCACGTGGACACATTACTATTTATAATTTTGCATTATTTTTTATGTCCACGTGGGAAAATATATATGTTTAAAATACGATATTAAATAGTCTAGGGAGGTAACAGGTCCTCATGAAAGTTTAGTATCGCAATAGCAAATTCGACTAAAGTTGGGATATTTTTTAGACCGTTATCCCAATTTTCTAACTTATTTAATAAATAGGCTAATAACTTATTTAATAAATTGGCTAAAAAAAATTTCTCAATGAATGGACTAATATATTTAATTGAAAAAAAATATGTCCCGTAAATCACATAAAAAAATTAAGGTAAAAATGTGGATTTAATGTCGTAAGACCCTTTTTAAGAGTACAATAGGGGTAAATATGACCATTTTTAAAGTACAAGGGGTAAATATCATCCTAAAGTTGGATGAAAAAAGAAAGGTTTAAGTCATCTACGATCCCTTAAAGTTGTCCACATATTTCACTTGGACACCTCAACTAAACCTAGTACCTATTGGGCACCAAAATTGTTCAAAACATGTATCTATTAAACACAAAATGTTGATACGACAGAAAAAATGTTTTTCACTTTCCTTTCGGCGCGTGAAAATAGCTGAAATCACATTTTATTTGAAAAATTAACACTTTTTCTTCTTCTATTGACACTTTGCATTGTAAATAACTTAAAAGATTTTTTTTTATATTTTGAAAATAATAATTTTTTAATAATAAAAAAAAAGAGTCCCCCACTCCCTCTCCCCCGCTTTTAGTCTTCTTCTTCACCTCAATTAGGTTTTAAAAACCAATTGTTTCTTGTGTCTAATTTTTTTTAAAAAAAATTAACTAATTGGATCTGCAAAAAGAAAGAAGAAATAAAAAATTTGGGCATTAGAGTAAAAAGTTTAGCCGACGTTCGTCCAACTCCATTTTTGGCCACCTCCAAACAAACATCACCACTCAAATTAAAATGTAAACTCATTTAACTTATAAAAAATAATATCAGAGAATTTGATAAAGTTAATTCGGGTCCTCTAGATTTCTCTTTTGCAGTCGATTTTGAAATGATTATCCGTCAACAAATTTTGCATCTTCATCAGTCTGGTAGGAGTCTCTCTATATCTTTCTCTCACATATTATGTATGAATTTATTATTATTTTTTAAGTTGAATCGGTAAATAATCGGATAAAATGTTGAATTTTATGGTTTGGGAAAAGAAATGTTGCAGGGAAGACGATGAAGAAAAAAGGGGCTGGGGTACCGTGGGGTTGGGTAGATATTATTTTCAATGTTTTTATATATACAAAAAAATACTGAACATGTATTTATAATAAATTTTATTTTTTAAATATAAAAATTATTTTTCAATAATTTCTGGGGACCACTTGCCACAAAAAAATGCTCAATTTGTAGCAATTTATTTGTGAAAGTTTTAAAAACCTCTGCTATTAATTTATTTTGTGACGTTTATTCTAAACCCTACTAAATAAATCTTTTTTGACAATTTTATTGAGGAGGTTTGAAAATTGCCACAATTTTATATTATTCGTGGCAATTATTAACCCCTATAAATTTATAAATTTGTTAATTTTAGAAATAATATCTTTTTTATATATCTTTTATCTTGATATATCATAAATACTCATATTTTATAATTTATAACAAATAGCAATAAAATTTAACTCATATACACGTCATTCTCTTTCTTCATTTTAATAGGATGGTATATTTATGACCCTATACATTTCTATCTATCTATCTATATATATATATATATATACACATTTCTATCTATATATATATAAGTTACAATCAAAAAATTCTGTCTATTCAACTTCTTTTAGTGTTTTATTTTATATATTACTACTTTATATTAATTTCTAACAATTAACTTTATTTTAAAAATGTAATCTAACTATGTAATTAACGGAAATATTTTTAACATAAGTCCAATCAAAATCCAAATAAAAGGCTTATCTTTTCCCCCCAAAATTAAAAATTGCTAAGGACTAAATTAATTCCCTCCAAACAAATTTAAAATAAAATCAAATACAAACTCCCCCCTTCCCACCACAAAATAAACTCCCAAATCTCTCCCCCACTTCCCCACTTTCACTATTCCACGACAATAACTCAACCATGATATCTGCCTTCTTGTTTTTCTTTTTACTTATTTTATTCCTTTGTTCAATTTGAATATTTTTTGTTTGTGTGATTTTTTTAATTGTCTTTTCTTTGTAGGCTTTTTAAAGTACAATTCTCAAAGCAACAAGTTTGTATAAAATGTGTATTGGTTCGTAATATTTTTGTGAATAACAAGGTAATTCTATGTCACAAGAACTTTAGAATTCACTCTAGAATTTGAGATTTATGTATATTTTTTTAATTTTATCTGTAAACAAATATGTATTTTGTAAGTTATTATGCTTAATGTAGCCATACTTTTATATATGATATATTTTTTAGTTTTCATCGCACCGTAAAGAAAATTGTGTCTGACCTTTAATTGATTGCAGATAAGCCTAATTATTATTTTTGTTTAGATAAGAACAATTACTAGTGTTCTTTAAAATTTTGTATTTTGATTCTTATTGACACCTATTAAGTTTGTTTTGCTCATCTGAAAATTGAGTTTCATTTTTTTTTTCTTTCTATAATTGTATGTTTATTTCCTATAAAAATAAAGTAACCTTAGACAATAATATTTTATAGATTATTGCTCTATCAAATATTAGTGTCTATTTTAATATCTATATAATCTTACATACGTTAAGGAAGGAGAAAATACAACTATTTTATACTACAAACTTAAATGGGTAACAAGGTAGGGTTGAAAGAAACCACATCATTTTACTCTTTTTTGGATGAGAGCTTAAAGATATTTAATTGTCTTGAATTGATGAGTATGACTTCACTAATAGGTTATTAAGGCCAAAGGTTCATATGAATTTATGTTTTAGATGAATTAAATTTTAAACTTTCTTCTTGTATCAAGGTGTACAGAGATAAGTATGTATCAAAATATTTATTTATCTAGTTACCTATAATTATTACAGATTTGTATAATGAAATATGATTTACATTAAATATTTAGAAAGTATTTATATGTATTATTTCAAAGGCTTGAAGTAATTTTTTTTATAGAAATATTGCAATTTGTGGCGGTCACAAACCTCCGCAAATTTGATTATGTGAATATACATATCATATTGTGGTGATTTTAAACACACACAAATTCAAATGTACGTTTGCGACGGTCGTCATAGAGGTTTCTTAAAACCGCCATAAATATGCTCATGGCAAAGGTAATTGTAGCGTTTTTAAAAACCACCACAATTCTTATTGTGAGGGTCAAAAACTGCCTCAAATTGACAAAATAACCTCCATAAATTGAGCATTTTTTTGTAGTATCTTTTCATTAATCATTTTGCCATGTCATAGAGAGTGTATCACACACACTTTACAATTTTTTATGATTATGAAAAAATGTCTTATAAGAATAAGTTTTGAATAGATAAAAGTGTGCAATAGGCAATAGTCCTAATTGAGGTGTCTAAGTGAAATATGCAGACAACTTTAAGAGGCCGTCGATGACTTAAGTAAAAAAGAAATTATGTTGAAAAAGTATAGCAAATGGCTAATATGACTTATTTGTGAGAGTACAAGGGCAAATATGACCTCTTTTTAGAGTATAAGGGCAAATATGATCCTTTTTTAGAGTATAGGGACAAATATGTTGATGACATGAGGTTTAACATCATAGGGGTAAATATGACCATTTTTTAGAATACAAGGGCAAATATCACCCTAAAGTTGGATAAAAAGGGGAAATATGTTGAAAAAGTATAGCAAAGGGCTAATATGCCTTATTTGTAAGACTGCAAGACATACATGACCCTTTTTAGAGTACAAGGGCAAATATGATCCTTTTTCAGAGTACAAGGGCAAAGATATTGATGGCATGAAGATTTAACGTTGTAGGAATAAATATGACCATTTTTTAGAGTATAAGGATAAATATTACCCTAAAGTTGGATGGAAAGGGCAAATATTTTGAAAAAGTATAGCAAAGGACAAATATGATCTTATTTATGAGAGTACAAGGGTTAATATGACTCTTTTCCATATTTATTTATACAAAAATATTTAAAAACTTGATATACAATATTATATATCCAATATACAGTATTATACAAAATTGTAAGAAATATTTATACACTCATATACAAACATATATAATCTTATACATTAATTATTGAGGTGATTTTTGGAATAGAAATTCAGCCTCACTGGAAGTGGAGTACTTGGGTCTATTCAATTTTTCATGGTAGAGGGGGGCTAAAATAAGGTGTCTTTGATATGGGTTTGAGAAAGAAAAATTAATAAGTATCTATTGTTAGCAATGGAGGAGTTCCATTATAGAGGAACACATGTAATTGGGCCAATTTAGGTAAGTATTGAGAACTTTGGCTAAATTATGGGGAAAATTATCTAAATACACAACTTATTTTACCATATTTTTTAAAATTTTCTACTATTTGAAAAAATTACAAAAATTTCTACTCTCTTCTATTCTCGGATACATCACTTTACGCGATGTATCGGTATGTACGCAATGTATCGGGACATTAAGTGATGTATCTGAAATTGAGACGCAATGCATCGGGATATTGAACGATGTATCCGAAATTGGGACGCGATGTATCGAGACGTTTTGGGATGTATCCAAATTCCACCAAATGTAAGAGATTTTTGTAATTTTAAAAAGAGTAGGGATATGATTTTTGTAATTAGCTCTTAACACTATGAAATTTGTGTAAAATTTACTAAATTATGTAATGTAACTTTATAAATTATTTCTTTTTTAATAACAATTCTTCTAACTGATTTATAGTTTAAAGGAAATTTTTCGTAAAAGTAATTACCAAACTTAGATTGTATAACTCAAAATTTACTTTACAAATATTTAGCTCAAAACACAATTCGATATACAATAATATACATCTCATATACAATAATATACAAAAATTTCATATTTCTTTTTTACAAAAATATTTTTAAACTTGTTGTACAAATATTATACATCAATATATAATATTATATAAAATTAAAAATATATTTATATACCCATATATAAGAATATATAATTTTATACACTATTATACAAATAAATTTTTGTCAAACATGGTCAGTTGACTAGGATGATGCAACTCAGACACAACTAATTCATTGGCAGTTGGTCAAAGGGTTAATCGGTTTTCAAATTGGGTGGATCAAATTTTATTTAAATGGGTCGGAAAAAATATTAAATAGGAAGTAAACTTTTAATTACACTCCCTCTGTCCAATAATAGCTGTCCATTATACTATTTTGGGATGTCCAATAATACTTGTCCAGTTATTGAAATTAATGGATAATTTTACACTTAGTTCCTAATTTACCCTTATCATTAATTATAGTCATTTTCCCTATTACATTTTTCAAGACATTGTATTTATTATATTCAAAGAGTGATATCGTAAAATTATCCTTCTATTTATAGTTTTTTAAGGAGCGTGTCAAATCAATAGTGAGGGAGTAATAAAAATATATTCATGTATAAGTCATATAAGTGCCATGTAGGATAATAAAAGCGGTGACAATAATGTTGTCTTGTCTAATATAAGTTGATAATTTGCCTTTAATTTGAAACATTAAATATCTTTTACAAAAATAATGAGTTGATAAGACAAAATAGAGGCAGGCATATTATTATATTACCACATGCACGATGATGATGTCTGGATTCAAACGTTGTCCCATCCTAGTTTTTTTTTTTAAAATAAAATAAAATAAAAATTGAATTCATTGATCCAAATATAAGGGAAAATATATTATTAGTGATTGAAAATAGTGCTCTAAAATTTTATCATGGTTTTTTTTTTGTTTCTCGGGGTCAATGTTCGGAGTTCATATTGGAGCTCCAATTAAATTTGGATTGCACAGTGCAGGATCCATTCGAGGGTAATGCTTCCAATAGGATTCTCATATCCATGGCTCAAACTTGAAACATTTAATTAAGGGTGGAACAGTCACACCATTACATTAGTCCACAACCTATGTTGGTAAAAATTTATCATGATACTATTAACTCACATTGCAAAATATTCTTACAAAACAAAAAATCCATTATTAGTGATTGAAAATAGGCCATGGCCATCATGTTGACAATGATAGGTTAAAAAAATTAAAAAGTAAACTTTTTATGTAAATGAAAAAATTATTAGAACAAGTTTGACACATTTGAAGTACTATGTGTTAAGAAAGATTAAACAAATTAGTTATATTATCAATTGAATAAGAATTATTAGAAGAAATGAATTAATATAATAAAGTATTAGCAGTTTTACATCTCAAAGAGCCAGAAGAATATACTTTATAAAAAAAAAAAATTAATCTATTTTAATGATTTAAGATCTTCATTTGATTTTGATCATAGGTCACTAATGTGCTTGAGCCGTTGCTGCTATGCTCCCTCTACTATGACTACGATAATGATATAACATGTTTCACTAAAAAATAAAATAAATTAAAACATAAATTAACTATGGATTTCATTGTTACATCGCTCGTAGCTAACAAGTTTTTTTTGATAATTTATCACTAAATAGATATACAATATTGTTCATCACTAATTCTTATTTTTTTTGGTAGTGCTTTTCCTAGACCAAAAAAAACATCCATATATAGTAAATTTTAGTAATTAAGGTAACATTTATAAATATTAAAGCTTGAAAAATTTAAGTTCCTGAATTATACAACTTGGAGATACTAATTATAACTTAATATATAAATAGTCAAGTGGAAACTTTTTAAAGTGTAAATAATTTTGAAATTAGTCAGTCAAAAATTAAAATGGAAAAAACTGTACTTGTCAAATTGAACATCCAATATTTCCCATTTGAGAAGTGGTATATATGAATGAACTAAAAAGAAACATGTTTGCCAAATAAAACAATTATCATTGAATTAATATTTATATTCTTCAAAATTAATATTGAACAAGTTTTGATTTGCTTATAGATATTATTGTCTAAAAGACGTGATGCTAATTTTGTTTTGCTTCCTAAAACTGCGACCACACAACTTTTTTTCTGCTTAATCACCATTTCTTTTTTGGTTTAGTATTAGTTTTTAGGTTTAATCTTTGATTAGTTGACCTTGTACCTAATACTGATCTTCTGTTTGTTCATACACGATTTTCTTAATTTGGACCCTCCATTAAGATTTGCAAGACTTTATTGATTAAATATAACGAACTTTAGATGTTACACAATGTATCTGGTAAAGTAGCAGATGAGCTTGCAACATATAGTAACGTCAACTCTTTGTACTTGTGTTTTTTAAGTTTAAATTTTGTGTATTGTCAATGTATACATTTTTGTTTTACAACTATTAGGTTAATTTACTTATAATGATATGTAATTTTTGTTTTTTTATTCCATAAATAAAACAAGATAATCAAAAATCGGGTATGACTAGTTAAATTACATTGATGGTGTAAGAACCTTTCATTTTATAACATTAATGTATATAACTTGTATCCTTTTCAAAAAATATTATCATAGCGGATAAATATAATATATAAGTGAATTATTTTATTGGATAAGGTATCAAAATAATTTCCATTTTTATATTGAGAATGTAAATGTAAAATATAGATTCCTGCATGACTGAAGTAGTGAAGTGCAAGGTTCGAAACCTGTGTCCAACCAAAAATAAATTATTATTATTTTTAAAACATATCCCCATGCATGTTACTATTGTTTAACAATATTAAATTTATCTCTTTCTATTACTGTCCCCATATATTTATAACTTTACTTTATGTTAATTATAAATATAGCGGTGCTTTGAATAAATAGTTAAAAAGTTGGGAATATAGCGGCACAACTTGTAAAAGAATTATTTTTAAACTAGGCGTTTGGATATGAGATACGAAATCATGAAATATCTGAATTTATATTTCTTGTAACTGAGGCAAAGATGATGTGAAACTGTAAAAGAATACGTGCATGGATTCATCTCTTTGTGTCAGATGCTGCACTCCAAAGTGAACTTTAGCACGGGAAATGGAGTATATTAGGGGTTGTTTGGTTAGGAAAAAATTATTCTATTATTCTATATATGGAATAACTTATGGGTAAGTTACATAAATTTTATTAGTTTAGGAATTAATCATTCAAGGGAAAAGGGTCAAATATGCCCCTAAACTATGCGAAAATGTCTACATATACCCCCATTTGAAGTTTGGCTCATCTATGCCTTCGCCGTCCAACTTTTCGCCTATATATGCCCTTGTAGACGTTAGTTGCTTTGCTGGAAATAACCAATTCATTTTCCCTTTCTTCAAATAACAAATGAAATTGTCACATCCCTTTTTAATTACCACGTGACATTTATTTATATTTAAAAAATGAATACATCTCTTTTAAATAGGATATCCGACCCGTAAATCATATCCGACCCAAGGTGGCTGGAGTTTGAATTCCTCCGACCAGATCTAAAATGAGATAACATTTGACATCTGAAACACAACTATTTTGGGGTCGTTTGCTAGCTGTCTTGCCAGACCAGTGAGGTGTGTGAGTTGGTGTTTTATCGGCTACCTTGGGGGTGATGTTCTAGAGCTCGTGGTGGTCGGAGCTATTTGGTGGTTGTTTGTCCGAGGTTGTGTGAATCAGTGAGCTCATTGGAGCTCTATTGTTTGCTCATGGTTAGAACTCGAAGCTCACCTTTAATGGTGTTTTTCTTTTAGGAGAAAGCGATGGGTTTGGTTGGAGATGGCGTTTCTCCGACCAAAGGGATTTGGGTTAGATATGATTTGTCGGCTTATGTGAAATATCCACCAAAAGAAATTTGGGTCGGATAAGATTTACGGGTCGAATATCATATTTAAACAAGGTGTATTCATTTTTTAATATAAATAAATGACATGTGGTAATTAAAAGGGGATGTGGCAATTTCATTTGTTATTTAAAGAAAAAAAAAGAGTTGGTCATTTCTAGCAAAGCAACTAACGTTTACAAGGGCATATATGGGCGAAAAGTTGGACAGCGAGGGCACAAATGAGCCAAACTTCAAACGGGGGTATATCTAGACATTTTCGCATAGTTTAGGGGAATATTTGACCTTTTTCCCATTATTTAAATATACTTTAGTTTGTAAAATTATGTATTTTATCAGTTACCATATTTTGTTCGTCCAAATACATTCAAATACGTCCAGATGCATATATCTCAAGATACATGGGGTAAAATTTGTTCTAGATACATTGTATCCAAGTGATATCGCATGTATCTAGAATACATAACAAATCTCTCTCGTCTCTCTCCCATATCGCTCGCCACTCTCGCATGTAACTGCATCTCAGATAAATGCGAATCACTCCAGATACATATAGATACATGTAACTAGTGTGTATCTAGTGTGATTCACACGCATATAGGATACATACGAATTTTTCTCGCTTCCCTCCCCAATCTCGCCTGTCTCTCTCCCTGTTTTAGTATATCTGATAGCAAAAATACATGTATCTAAGTGTATTTTCCTCAATATATGGTAAGAAACTCTTAGTTAGTGGTAAGATACGTGATATTTTAAAAGTATAAGTAATAATAATAAATATGATAGTGAAATATATGTAATTATATAGTTTTTCCTTTCCATCACTATAGAAAAAATGATGAAATAAATAACCTATGAACTACCTAATACCTAATCAAACGTACAAAGTATTTTTGAAAAGCCAAAATTATTATGTGGGAAATGGAATATACTAAAGGATAAATACAAAGTCTATTTCCCTAGCAGATTATGCCAATCTTTTGTAAGTTATATTTATTATTTCAAATGAATTTATAAAAATATATTTGAAAAGTCAAAATTATTAAGAGGTGTAATCAAGAAATTTGTATTTCTCAAAGAAGTGGCTAAGGAAAGTGAAGTCACTTGGTTCTTTTAAAGACAAGTGTCTTGATACTTGTCTTGTTTTCTTAATTGTCATTTATGTCACGATCCAAATCGTTGTAAGTGACACTTACACTAATCCTTCGCTGGAAAAATCAATTTCTAATCTAAACCTAACCCATCAACCATTTCAAGAAACAAAGTCATTTTATAAAATACCAGGAAAACAATTTTTAAAACAATAACGGATTGAATTCCTATAAACTCAATCAATTATTCAAAAATATTGCGGAATTAACTCCCTAGAATTTGAAAGTCATAGTATCAAAATTCTAAGTATCTAGAATAAAGAGGATGCACCCTAATAAGGAACATGAATATAAGAGTCTAAAATGTTTGTGTTTGAAGAGAATGAACGTAGAAATAGAGATGAATCCATGGCAGCTCAAAAGAGTAGCTCACCATTGGATTCTGATGTCGTCGGTCTCACAACTAAGGTCTCATATTTTCTTGAATATGTCATGTACTCAACAAGGAAAGAGCAAATGCAGTATTAATACACGATCACAATATACTGATAGGATCATACGTTTAGTTCAAAAATATGAATGTAAACAAGTAACCACAATACAGTAAATACAAGCCAACACATACATATAACAACAATCACAACAAATATAGACTCCCGGTAACAATTCCTACTTAACCAATGCATGAAACATGTCTCACATGATCACAACAGTACATACTCAGTCCTTTCATGGAACCTACATATAAATTGTTATTGTACTAGCGTGGTATCCGAGCCAACCATTAGTATTTCATATCAGACATGGTATCTGAGTCAACCGTTAGTAACATGTACCGATGTGGTACCCAATCCAACCAACAATCACAAACAACATAGACAACCACAATCACAATGAAAATCTACACAATTGAAACCATAAGTAAATAAACAAGTTCATTAGATCATGAGATTATTAATATGATGTCATTTCACATTAGCCTTCCGATTTTCCCCATATGCAGTGCATGAGTAATACTATAAAACAGTTAACATGTACACATTACTTAATTTGAGAACAAAGAACTATCACCTACCTCGAATCAAGCCTTGGAAACTCTAAAGAATTCAAACTCTCTCTTTTTGTAATGCCTTGTCCTATTCTTGATCTAAGATAATAATAAACACCAAAATCAATGAACAATGTCTTATTTAAACCCTGATTGCTACTTAATCCTAATCCTAGGCCAATTCCATGGTCATTCCACTCAGATCAGGATTTTTTCCACCATTAATTCAAGTCAAAACTCTCCCAAAGGATAGCACCCTAGGTTCTAAGGCTTAAAAATATAAATACAAGTTAGGAGAGTAATTATTTTACCTCTATCGAAGAGAACAATGAAAAATAACCGAAGTCTCCTTTGTAGTTTTCGAAAATGAGATATCCAATAATGACCTGTTTTGAGACCTTCCTACACAAAAAATTGACTAACCCCACTATAATGACCTCGTCATAGTGGTACCACCCGCTATAACATGAATTAATTTCCTCTGCTATAGCGGTGTGACATCCTCTGTAGCAGGTTGAACGGAGGCAAAGACTCAAAAATTCCCCCAAGGTCCCCATTTACCAACACACCTTCGATCCTTGACCTTCCAACCTAATCAATTCTCTTCAAGATCAATATCGGGAGTTTTACTCACCTAAATTCACTTTCGAAAAGAAATATAGATTCCTTAACATCTTAGATACTAGAAAATTCAACCCAAGCTTAGACATTATCCCCTATTCTTCCGGGATTGTCGTAGACCTCACCTTGTTCGGATTTTTATCTGAGACTGGCCTAAAATTTTCAAGTCACTATCCAAAAAGTTTTCTGACTCAAATTTTTCATCATTGATCTACCCATAACGACGATAAAGGGTCGTTGCAATTTCTTTATGAAAACCTAGCTCAAATTTGTTCAACAAATATACAATAAGAACAAGACATTCTATATACTGTTTATTGTCTCTCTTTCTCACTCTCCTTTAGTTCTCTCTTCTTCTTTTTTCATTTTATGCCTTTCTAATTTAAATAATATGTTTTATGTTGGTCTATTATTTATTCTTAATTAATAGTAACAATTAACTTGGTAATGTTAATTATTTCTTTTTTGATTTCTGTATGCTCTATTCAATTAGAGAAGGCATGTTTAATATCCCGAGAAAATATTTGTCACAATTGAAATAGTTTTTAAGACAGTGCCCATCATGATTTAAGAATTATTTGTGTACTACGTACTTAAAATATTATCGTAGTAATATTTATCTAATTTCTGATACTATTATTTCATTATATAATAAATTATATTATTATTGTGACTTTTCATTGTTCCCCAACAATCTAAAACGCTATGGCAAATAATTCTACTCCTGAAATTATTTTTAATACTACAAATGTGGTACTATTCCCTCTACCCCAGTTTCGATTGTACTACCATATGTCAAGCCATTTTCAGATGTGTCAAATATTAAAATTTTTGCTAACGAAAATTTTAAAAAGATGGAAAGAACGTATTTTCTCATTATTCGATACAAACATATTTTCTCCTCCTCAGTGCCTAAAAGTTGGGTAGCATAAGGGGAAAAGACATGAAACTTAGCCTCATATATTGCAACGTTGTCCTACTCAAGTGCTAAATACTCATATTTATTGCGATCCCTGAAAGTACCAGGCACAAACTTCTCCAGAAACATGGCGTGAAACTAGGCACAATTGCTTAATTTTCTCATTATACATCTTCCCCAACAATGCCTGATACTCAAGATAACATCACCACTTTTGGTTCTTCATCAGTGGATATTGTAAAGAGTTCCCTAATTGATATACATCATCCATTTTTTCTTCACTCATCAGATGCTCCTGGCATGACCTTGGTGAACAACCCTTCGATGGAAGAGGATATCAGGGATGGAGGAGAACAGTTCTGATTGCTCTCTCAGCAAAAAAACAAGCTGGGATTCATCACTGGAGAACTTGCTGCACCAGATGCTTCTTCTCCAGATCTACAACTTTGGAGTAGATGCAATGATATGGTAACATCTTGGCTCCTTAATTCCCTGTCAAAAGATATAGCAGATAGTGTTATTTATTCTAGAACTGCTAAAGTATTATGGACAAGCCTAGAACACAGATTTGGGCAATCAAATGGTGCCAAACTCTACCATCTACAGAAGGAACTCAGTAGAATGGTTCAAGGATCTAACAATATTGCAGGGTATTTCACATCACTCAAAAGGATTTGGGATGAATTGGATTCACTTAACTCTGGTATCAAGTGCTCTTGTGTCTGTCTCTGTGAGGGTAAACAGAAGCTGGAAAAAT
>JAJOOR010006455.1:0-36121 GCA_036250505.1 Solanum acaule
ACGGAGACGTGCAAAGGTTCCCTGGGGCCAAACTGAGATCTTGTACATATCAAAGTAGAATACATAACAGTGAAGAGCACAATATGGTCTACAATCTCAGATTAATGAATGAATCCTACAAACAGAGATACCACTATGGAAGGGCTAGAATTCTAACCTTGTGTCAGGACCTACTAGCTAAGGGACAATCTCAGGTAGACAGTTTCTATGGGGCATAACCCCCAAACGGAGACGTGCAAAGGTTCCCTGGGGCCAAACTGAGATCTTGTACATATCAAAGTAGAATACATAACAGTGAAGAGCACAATATGGTCTACAATCTCAGATTAATGAATGAATCCTACAAACAGAGATACCACTATGGAAGGGCTAGAATTCTAACCTTGTGTCAGGACCTACTAGCTAAGGGACAATCTCAGGTAGACAGTTTCTATGGGGCATAACCCCCAAACGGAGACGTGCAAAGGTTCCCTGGGGCCAAACTGAGATCTTGTACATATCAAAGTAGAATACATAACAGTGAAGAGCACAATATGGTCTACAATCTCAGATTAATGAATGAATCCTACAAACAGAGATACCACTATGGAAGGGCTAGAATTCTAACCTTGTGTCAGGACCTACTAGCTAAGGGACAATCTCAGGTAGACAGTTTCTATGGGGCATAACCCCCAAACGGAGACGTGCAAAGGTTCCCTGGGGCCAAACTGAGATCTTGTACATATCAAAGTAGAATACATAACAGTGAAGAGCACAATATGGTCTACAATCTCTAGATTAATGAATGAATCCTACATTCAGATCTTGTACAATACAACAAAGAAATTGGCAATCAAACTCACCAAATTCCTCAGTTTCAGCTCAAGAAAAGTGGCACGAAAAGCAAATCCATCCTTTTTTACACTGGGAGGGAGGGGTAGAGAAAACAACGCTATTATATAAATTACACGAATTATGACAAGAATTGAAACAAATGCGAAGACGTTATTCAGGAGATGGCAGCAAGCCTCTCCTTTAACTCTGCCGTGGACACATCTCTAGAAGAACATACCATCGCTCCCCTTTAAGAAGGTTCCCTGTATTTACAAACAAGGGTGACACTTGGATCTGAGATCGGGATCTTCAACGAGTACCTAAAAACTAATCAGCAGCCTGTTGTGAAACAGTTGCTGTAGACTTAATATCAGTTTCGTTTAATTTGGACTTCTCCTTCAAAGGCTTCTGCGCACTAGATGTCCTTTTGATGGTTCTGCTTGGTTGTCTGGCTGTTTGAGGTGCAAAACCTGGCAAAAAGATGCCATAAAGATTAGTGCATACGACTTACGAGGCACTAGTTGTAGGAATACTTGAACACACTAGTGTGGCTACAAAATGTGCATTGTCACTGCACTACCATATTTGTCTGAAAAAGACGTATGTATATTATAAATATCTGTTCACGCCCATTCCTTCGGCATAACGACAACAACTACTATGCCTCAGTCTCAAACAAGTTAGGGTTGGCAGTTGGCAATACGAATCCTTAATTCTCGTTTAATCTAAATTTTACATCATCATACTTAAATAAAATAAAAGTGAAAAATAAGTCCAAATATTTATAAATAATTTTCCTCCAGCATAGCATTCCAAAATTGATTACCTGTGTGAGGGCTTTGCAAAGAAATATTAAACAAGTTACAGTGCTACTTTTGCTTATTGATAGGGGTATTTATAGAGGAGACAGTAATTTCAATAAACAATTTTCGATCTTTATGCCAAACCAGAAGAAGTGGGCAAAACAAAGAGGGTCTATATTGTGTAACATTTCCAGCGTCTTACACAAGGCAATATCATTAAACAAGAAAGAGAGAGAGAGAGTTGGCTTACCGCTACCAGGCAGAGACAATCTCTGTTTTCCTTGTTTATCAGAGGGAGTGGATCTCTCCTTAGGATTGCTGTGTGATCTAGAACCAAGGGCGGGTTTTGAACTAGCTTCCTCAACTAAATCTTCAAGATTTGGTTTGGACTTAGGTTTGTTAACTAATGCTGCAGGTGTTTCTTGTGTGCTTGCTGACACATTTGGGGAAGAACTGCAGCCATCAGAGAGTGATACTGTTGCCTTTTCATTTGATTTTGAGTTACTGCTTGAATGAGATGGACCCACTCTATCATTTGCAAGAGTTGCAGTTGCTGGTTTCTTCCCAGCAAATTTTACCTGGTTCTTTATCCCGTTTACAGGATCAGCTGATTCATTTTCATTAGGCATGACTCCATCTCTGACATTAATGTCTAGAAAACGATTTTCCCATGGGCGTACTGCCATCCATCTCTCTAACCAGTTCCAACCCCAGCTGCTTTTATCTGGTTCAAACCCAGAAAGTGTAGCCTGCAGCCTGGATCCTGCCTGCCACTGCAGCACCAAATAGAGTTTAATAAGAAAAAAGAAAAGGTGCCTTGAAATGGAAGTATGGAACCTTGCCAAACCAACAAACAACACCCACACCAACTTACCCAAAATAGTGTGGGATCTGAGGAGGGTAGTGTCACAGACCTTACACCTACCTTGGCAGGAATAGAGGCTGTTTACGATAGACCCTCGGCTCAAGGAAAGCAAAAACACAACATATATGAAGACAAAAGCAGTAACAACAGCAGGCTAGTAAGAAAATAGAGGCATAAGAGACAAGTAGTAATAGAAAACTAAGAATGAGAAATATGGGAATAGTAAAACAATAATAAATACCGAAATAATACTAATACTACTATCAGGAGGGACAAGATGCGGAACTATTTACTACTAGCCTTCTACCAGAATTTACTACCTCCACACCCTCCTATCTAGGGTCATATCCTAAGTAAGCTAAAGGCTCACCATGTCCTGCCTAACCAGTATCATAAAATGACACCACAGTATTGGCAGCTATTTTTGTTCTTCTATAGTTGTTCCTGAATACTAACTAGAGGCACCATGTGTCCTTGAATACACACATAGCATATAACAAAAAAATGAAGAGAAAAGACCCAAGTAGCATATAGCAAAGGAAATTAAGAGAAGACCCAACAATTACCAATATGAGCTACATATAAGAGGGTCTATCGGAAACATTGACTCTCTACCCCACATTGGTAGGGGTAGGGATAAGGTTTGTGTGCATCTTACCCTCCACAAACCCCACTTGTGGGTTAACTCTGGGTTTGTTTGTTGTTTGTTTATATAAGAGGGTTCTGAGTTTTTTCTCTACTGCTGATACAAATGCTATGGATTATTCAGATTCAGATACATTTTAGCCTTACCAAAATGCACCAGCATTGAGGAAAATCTCAGCTGGTATACCAGTACTTAAACCATCATTGATGCATGTACATGAACTATTAGTTAAAACCACCTTTAGGTCATATTCTTGAATGTAAAAAGAGTTATGACTAAATCCCATGAAAGAACGAACACCTAAATAGGAAGAAACACAGACAAACATGTGGGGTATTCCTTAATTTTATGACTTTAAATTGTTGGAACTTGGATAGTCCTATTTATATGCAAATTTCAAGATCTTTCCAAAAGCATTGACGAGTTTTAATTAGTTCCATGTCTATCACAACTTGGACCCACACACATCCCTAACCACAGCATTCGTGGCCATGGTAAAATTTACAATTCAAATGTCATAAGACGTGGTTCCCCTTCTAGCTAGATTTACGATAACATCCAACCATCTGGGCCAGCAGGCCCCATACCTCTTCTCTCATGCACCCTAACTCTCTCATAATTCCTTAGTGTGGAAAACCCAACTCCTCCCTGATCAATAGCATATGGTAATACAATTTGACTGAGAACGATTCCTCCATCTTCACCGCAAACTCCTGTATCCTTTTTTCTATTGTTCATCTGACAAGTATCTTTTTTGCCACCCTAATAATTTCTTCTCAATTCATTTAATGAGCAGGTTCCATAAAGCTTGATGTATACTTCAAGCACCTAATAACAGGCCCAATTATGTAGTAGCCAGTAGGTAAAGCACCACTGTGCAATTAAACAATTGTGCTAAATGTCATTCACCTCTCCTGGTGATATGATTCAGACATTTTCAGAAGTTGATCTTGAACTCCACCACTATCTGGAATCAACAGTTAATTGTGTCTCAACTCTCAAGTGCATAAGACAGGTCACATTAGCATCACAAAATACTAAAAAATTGCCAGGAAATAGGAGATGCTTGATCCTCATGTAGTGTTGTCCCTCAACCGACGTGTTGAAGCCCCTCAAGTAGCCCCTTGCCATCGCCTATTCATCATCTTACTCAACATTCCGTTATCGAAATAAAAGGTATGGGTGATAACGGATCCCCTAGCTCAACCCCTTGAGGCTTGAGCTCCCAAAAAAGTCATGCTGGCCGTGGATCTCTTTTCCCTCCCATTCTGCCTCTCTCAATCCCTCTCTTTGTTCCCTCCCACATCTCCCCTACTTTCTTTACCATTTTCCCTTCCAGGAAAACTTGTCTACAAAACTATGGATGTATCTAAACTTAGTATGCAAACAATCATCCACCACCAAAAGAGTCAGTACCTCCCCCCCACGAACACCCTCATCCATGACATGGCATGCAGGACAAATAACACATTTATGAACCTTCCACACGTCTTACTATCGTTATGAAAATATTTAAACACCACATGTGCACCAGAACACTGACTAGAACAACTGCAATGACGCCTTCTAAATTTCTAGCTTCAAAACACCCTAACTGTTCATTCCATCTTTCCAGCTTTAAAAAAGCACCACCCAACCATCTCCTTCCTACACAGAGGACTTTCATAGCTTGTTTCTCACTTGCAAACTGGAAGAGGAACCTTGTGTCTGCGGCAACATCTTCAAGTCGGAAATGACTCCTCTAATGTTCAATCAAGAATCAACATCATAGATTTTTTTTAATGAATCGGGATTCAATATCATATATCAAACTACACAGATCATATTTCAAAATATCGATACAAAGATTACATAGGCAGCTGCTTCTCTTACAGGTTCTCAATTATATCTATCTAATCTGAAGTTTTGCCTTCGAGATGTCAGTTCAAAAACTGATACAGTAATGTAAACCGAACAAACATCATCGAGAAGGATGATGAGATGCTTACCTGGTGAGCTAAAGCATAGGCCATCGCTCTTTCACGCTTAGCAGCTGCCTCTTGTCTCTTTAGCAACTTTTCTTGAATTTGCTCAACAGATCCAATACTGTCACACCAGCCCTCCTGTTAGAAATTTCAGCAGCAAAAAGGTGAGAAGCATGTTAATGTAAACAGTGTGGGTCTACCCACATAAGATCCACTAGGCAGTGCATAGTTTTACACTTGAAACTTTTTTTCATATTTTGGCACGAAAGCTCTTGTCAGAAAGAGAAGTAGAGAATTACTATGACTACAACTTGTATCGCCCTTTAAAATGGAAAAATCAAACATAAATTATGAGACTGATGACAAGAACAACCAAGAACCACAATTTAACCTAATATCTTGGCCACAATATTCAAATGATGAGTTGTTGATCAGTCCTTCTGGGACATCCATGAAGAACCTATCAGGAAAGTTTCACATGATTCGGTGGATATCATATATTGTTGAACAATATCCACCATATGCAAAATCTGTGGCAAATAATTCAGAAAGCAAAAGCAAATTGATAGCTGATGCCACTATTAAGAGACTTCACATTGGAAAAAGGTAAGATTAACCACTTAGTAATATTAACCTAGTGATAAATGCCATTGACACAAATAATGGCCACTATGGAAATGTCAAAAGGGTATTTAAAGTACTAACAATTTAGAAGTTGCTTACTTCGATCTCTCGTACGCGAGCATCATGTTCTAGTTGCTGTTCAAGTTTCTGCTGTTCAGTTTGACTTTCCAGTGACATGCGAACACGTCTTGCTCGAACACGTGCCTGAACTCTCACCAATGCTTGCATGCAACGGAGGGTAATCGCAGCTTGCTTTCTCACCGCATGACCCCTGACAAGGGCTTGTAGTCTCACCAATCCTTTTAGAGCCCGAAGAGCTCGCCTTGCCTGACCAGTGCCAAGATATCAACAAATAAGATTTAATTGCTGTTGCTTTTCCTAGTTAACAATTATCTCTTCAATTCTCTTAGTATGTTTCCACTCATCAACTGATAAGATTCATAAGAAACTAAAAACACGGTGGTTAACATATTATTCCAATATTAGGGTCAGAAGGTTTGTTCATATCCAAAAGCTTAATCTATGAGTCAGATACCAAATTGGAAATTGGAGTTATGCAGGTTTCCCTGCCAAAATGTTGCAACCATACACCCGTTCTCTATAACTCATCTGCTGATATTGTAACCATTTTTCCCCATATTTCCTTCAAAAGTAAATTCTACTCCCTCCATTTCAATTTGGACTCGGCATAGTATTTAAGAAAATAAAGAAAACTTGTGAGTTTTGTGGTCTTAAACTAAAGATAGGTGTAATCTATATCAACATCAACATTATATTAAAAGAACGAAGGTCCTTAGCGAAATGTTGTTCGCCTTTTTTACCCTTCGTAAGTGTATTCTAAGTTGGATTAAATAGTAAATGCAAATAAATTTTTTTTAGTAAACACAGACAAAAAGGAAAAAGAAGTACAAGTAGGTTAATAGGAACAAAGCTGTCATAGGTTAAATAAAAGAAGGAATTAATACGAGAACAAGTAGGAAACTTATTACTCCCTCTGTCCCAATTTATACGACTCACTTTCCTTTTTAGTCAGTCCCAAAAAGAATGATTTATTTCTATATTTAGTAACAATTTAATTTTACAATGTCCATTTTATCCCTAATGAAATGATTTATAGCCACACAAACATCAATGACTTATTTTAGACCACAGGTTTCAAAAGACTTTCCTTCTTTCTTAAACTCTGTGTCAAGTCAAGCTAACTCATATAAATTGGGACAGAGGGAGTACTATCCAATATCCCTATTAAAGAAGAAGTCAAATTGGCATAGGTACAAAAGGAAAAAAGAACAACAGAATAAGTAGGAATTTTATTAGTAGTATTTAGTAACCCTATTAAAGAGGGTTTAAAACGTCCATTAATATCCCAATTTTTTATACTCCGTGGATATTAATTGCTCCTCAACATGTGAGTTCTTTAAGCAATATTTATATCATTCTATAGCATTTGGTAATTTTTTCTTGGTTTAGTTTGCCGTTACTTTTGTTTTAAATTTTTTTTATATGGTTTTGGAAGAATTGTTTTTTCGTTAGTCCTTTTCCTTTCTTATTGACCCTCCAATTCAATTTCTTTTAGAAACAAAAGATTGTGATGATTACAACTTTAGGTTAAGAGAGGATTCACGTTTGACTAAATATCTTGACATCGGCATAGTATCAAAATTTTTGTTTTGGGTCAAACTTAATTTCAATATGGAATTATATATGACAAGCATTCATGTTTTCTTTCATAGCCAATAACTTCTATCAAATATTTGAGGCTACTGTTAATATTGTTCACTTTTTGTACCTATAGATTTCACAATTAGACAAAATTGTAATTTAATAAAATTTCCTAATATATAATATTTTGAATTGATTTCAAATTAGGGTTTAAGTTTGGTGCACTGTTAGTGTCCTTTTTTCTACACCATTAAGTAATTTCCAAGTAAAATGGTAGTTTTCTTAAGTAATTAAAGTACATTAATAGTACCATTTTAAATAGGGCTATTCAAAATCAAACAAAAACTGATAACCCAAACCAAAGAAATGCAATTGGCTTATTGGTAATGGGTTATAAGTTTAATTGTCTTATTAATGGGTTAACCAATAAATTAATAAATGACAATAATACCCTTTGATATATAAAGTCATCTACTTAGGGTTTAGTTTCATACTTTTATTTCTCATTGTTTCGAACTATCAGTTATTCTATAAGATAATGTTTGTTTTTGAGCAAGATGCAATCTACTAACTCTCATTTGCATGGTTTATTTGGTTTATCACTTTGTTTCTAAGTGATTTTAATTGAAGAATTTTTTTTCATGTGAAATCCTAACTATTCGATAACCAAATCGATAAACCGTTATCTTAACGATTCTATAATGGTTTAGTATGTTTACAAACTGATAATCAATAAATAGAACCGATAAACTTCAAAACCAAACCAAACCAATATGCAACCCTAAATGTGTGATCCAAGTTGATCTCCTTGCATACTAAAGATGTGTGATCTCCATGTTGCTTAAGTCACCTACTTAATTAAATTGCTCATACCTTCCACAGTAATAATGAATAGAAATGGGGATAGGGGATCTCCTTGCCTGAGGCTTCACTGAGAGGAAAAAAAGCCATTGGGAGCTCTATTGATTAGGATAGAGAACTTCACAGAACTAATGCAGTATTTAATCCAACTATTCCACTTTCTTCCAAAGCCCATTTTACCAAGCATCTAGACAAGGAAATTCTAGTTTAGGTGGTCATATGCTTTTGGGATATCTTGTTTGCAAACAATCCAAGGTTTGCAACTTCTCTGTCTTGACTCTATACATTCATTTGCTATCAAACAACATCAATAATCTGTCTCCCCTTGATGAAGGCCATTTGTTGTCTATCCACTAAACCATGTAGATTGTTGATTTTTATTTGTTTGATTGGGCAACGGGTGGACTTGCATTTAGCAATTTGATCCCAGAAATAACTTCTTTTTTGACAAGTTTTGGTCCCACAAAATTTCTGCAATAGAGGAATAGTCATACAACTTTCCACACATGACGACATTTCCCATTGGCAGAAAGAGATCAAAAGTTAGTAAGCTCTTATCCAAAATATTGTGTTACAGTCATTGAGGATGTCAATTACTCAAATTCTTGAAAGTTCCTATCTCAGGTCTATTTAGGCTGCCCTATCCTATCCTATGTGGTGGTTAAAGGTAGAAGAGATCTGTTTCTAATATGATCAATAATAGCTGAAAGATACTATGTTTAAAAAATGTGCATATAGATAAAGATTCCAACTCGTGGAATTGTACTTCTTTCTTTCCTGGAAGTTCTGACAGTGGATTGGCTCAAATTCATCCCCAACTTTTTGATGCCATTAGACCCTCAAGGAAGCCCAATGTATTGACTCCAGAATTGCACATCTGAGGAATCAGGTAATCTTTTAGATCATTATATGAAGTTATCAGAATTAAGTTTCGCTGAAATGTTTTTTCTCTTATTTGATCCATTCAACTGTCTGGATGGTATTCACTTCTCCTCCTTCACTTAGAAAGCCAAGTATGGTCTCACCCAAATAAGAGTATTTGGTTATTTGCTGTCTGTATGAGGCAGACAGTAAATTTGGAGGATGAAGGAGGAAATTATTCTGATCCTGTCATTATATATAAGCAAACTATTGAAACTAGGGAGTACCACGACATGATGGTTAAATTTAGACTTGAGTTTACAACAACAACAACAACATGCCCAATGCGATTCCACAGGCCACAAGTGGGGTCAGGAGTGGTGAGGTGTACGCAAACCTTACCCGTACCTTGTGTGAGGTAGAGAGATTGTTCCCGATAGACCCTCGGCTCAAGGAGTTTACTGTAATTTGAGTGACTTTAGCAAAATGTATTTTCTAGAGTACTGAGAAATCTTTCTTATATACTCAGGATATGCGCTAGAAATCACGCCACAAAAACTCACAAGGATAACTTAAACAGAAGACAGTATTTTGTACTTTCTCTACTTCATCAATATTGAATTTTGTTTTGCTTTCCAACATAACTATGGCAAAAGGCATCTGATTATGAACCCTAAATATCATCTTGAAACGTTCTAGAGAGTTCCAGATAGAACTCAAGTAGTTCAATTAAGCCGTGGTAAGTGCTCGACCCATTGACTTGTTCAAAACTTAGTCTACGAAAAGAAGTGTACCAGGACCAAAAGCACAACTAAGCGAGCATGGCATATATTTCAGTTAGATAAATTTACAAGCTGACAGCTAATTCAGTACCAGAAATCCTCTGAAAGCTGTTTGGATGCGTATAGCTGCCAACTCCTCTCTCATATTTTGTTTAACTAGAGGGGCATGATGCACTTGATGTGAACTTGAAGGGGAGCTGGAAGCAACTGGAACTGATGTGCTGCTTATATCTTCAACTGATCCAGCACCAGCATCATTATAAGTTAGCTCCTTTTGAAGTAGGTTGGAATCGATCTCAACAGAGTGTTTTCTCCGGTGCCAAAACTTTCCAGTCCCTCCAGATTTCTGTTACAGTATAAAACAAGTTCAGATTAAGGATTGCATTGCCTTGAAAAAAATAGGCATGAATGATCCCAAAATAAGTTATATATTGCTTCATAAACCAACAGACTGAAAAAACTCTCAGAATTAATTAATAGATCCAATCATAATTTTAGCATCTACACAAAGCAAAAAAATTGTGTTTGATACATGTCAATTGGCGAAGAGATGAGATAACCAATTGAGAACATATTCAGCATCAGTCACTTCAGATTCCAGAGGACTGAAGTGCAAAGATGAAAGCTAACTTCTTTTGAGAAAGTGATATTACTCGAGAATAAGCCTGTCTCTTTATGATGTAGAGATGACATCAAAGAATATACAAGTAGTTTGCTGAAGATGTAGAAGCATTGATTAAGATACTCAACGAAAGCCAACAGATTCAGCTATCAAAGACATACCCAGGAAAGAAATAACAACAAAAAGAAACTGTTACCCACATTTTCCTCTTTTTCTGAAGAATGAGACTTTTCTGGCTTCTTTAAGCCGACCAGTGCTCTAATCCATTTGCCTGAGACACCCATGCTATACTAGCTTTGTCTTTACCCACTTGCACCTGAAACAGAAAAATTTCACGAATTTAATTATTTTGTGAACTGAGAAAACCTCAACCACCAGTCCAGAAGAAATAGCACGTGATAACTACAAGTATCAGTTTCTTTTATGATAGGAGCTGTGTAAAATGGACTGCTTAAGTAACTGAAATAGAGGGATGAAGTTATTTAGTTCTCAACTCAGAGGCAAATCTGCGATTATTTAGCTTATCCAAGAGGTGAAAACAGGTAACATTATGAATACAATGCACAAAATCAACAGCCACAACGATAGTATCAGTAGAGTAACTTCCAAAGATGGTTATCAGTAGAGAACAGATCAATAAAATGGTGCTCCATAAACCAAATTATGATCAGAAAAATCATAAACATCCTTTGAAGTGACCACTCACCAACAACGTGACCAAAGGTTTCATAATATCATCTTTTCAATTAGTAGTGGAACACAGCATGTTGTGTCAATACAACTATAACATTTCCCTGATATATTATACCAATTTCAAGCACATATCAGGTGAGTAATGTACGTTAAATCTCATAAATTCAGCAGTTCCTTGGGGAATGTTTCAACAGATTTCCACAATGCCATACATTTCTCAACAAGGACTATCTATAAATTACTATCTAGCCCAAAGTTCCAAACTTTACTACTATCCTAGCTGAACTCCACAACACATGACATGTAACTTTCATTTCCCATATTTAGGGCAATCATAAAACGAAAATAAGAAGAACCCGCTGCAATTTACAAAACTTTTTCTAAATTGAAGGCCAGTTTCCTAGCACGGCAAAGCACTCTCCTACGGCATGGAATGTCTAATTCGTCGGTCTAACTTCAGCAATCCCTTAAGGAATGTTTTCAAGAGATATCCACAATGCCATACATTTTTCATCAAGGGCTATCCATAAATTAACTATCTAACCCAAAGTTCCAAACTTTCCTACAATTCACATATAAATTCCATTTCCACAAGACAAAAATCAGAAGAACCCACTTCAATTTACAAAACTATTTACCAAAACACTAACTAATTGCAAACTAAAACTAAAACCAGCAGAAGAAACAACTAATCCCAACAACAATGCAGATCTTCAGATCACCAATTAACCAACATTGTTGAATTTACAACAACAACAACATACCCAATATAATTCCACAATTGGGGTTTGCCATTGTTGAATGTACTAAACTCAAATTAAACCCAAAAAGATAACCCAGTTGTCTGAATTGCACATCAACTCTAAAATCAAATGCAAAAACAACAAAACAACAAGAAAGCAAACCAACCTTCGTTTTTTCCCGTTTGGTTGAAACAGATCGATCTATCAATAAGTCAACTAAAATTCAAAATTGAAGTCAATCCAATTCTCATCTTGAACAATCTTGCAACCCCAAGTGTGAATTTCTATAATCTATCCAAAAAAACAAAAAAAAAAGTGGTAAATAATAGTAGTAGCAGTAGTACTGTAAGGAGGAGTAATGAGTTTTGAGTAAAGCAGCAAAGTGAGGGGTGATGCCAGCTAATGCTTAGGTGGGGGTGGGGTGGGGTTAAACGGTGACGTTTTAGGGTGGCCAGGGACGGTAGCGTAACGTCGTTTTCAGAGCAAGCAACCAAGAGTCAATCACGGGATTTCCTCATCCAACAGAAAACTGGTAAGCAAATTGGAATTTTTGGAACTTGGGTAATTAATATGATGAAAATCATGGTATGTGAAGTTTTTTGAAAATTATTTTCTTACAAAAAGTAATGGTTTTTAAAAAATGATAATTAGTCGCAAGTGGTTATAATGTATCGTAAGGACTCAAGGAAGTGTTAGAGAATTTTATCTAGTGCATGTTGAAGAATGAATTGTAACTTATATAGCTAGTGGTTTGATTAAGAAATTCATAAAAGACGTAGCGAAAATGAGTCTTTATAAAAAAAAATCTTTTTTTTTATGAATTCTCGTTTTTGAATCTTATTAAATTGGAATTCTTGCGAAAAAAGATTAACACACTAATTTGGTTCTAATTCTATAGTGTTGTTAATATGGTTTTTGAGCTCTACAATCACAATGGAATATGGTGTTTGATCTCCTTAACTAATTTTGGAATTATAGTCTGCAAGGTTGAAATATGTTGTCTAATTTTTTCTATTTGGTAGTGAGATCCTAATTTCCTATGTTGTGACCATAACTATACTACGATATACTGCCTAGAATTTTCTTCATTGTTGAGATCACGACTTTCGTTGTCACAATTATTCTTTTGTCGAGATTTAAAGCATAGATATACTATATATGTTTAATTAAGTCGAGTCTATTTTGAATTATAATTTAGTTTTCACCTCATTCCATTCAATAACTTATAATTTAATTTATGTGTCATTAAACATATATTTGATTACAGATTTTTCACTAGTACTAATAAAATCGCTAGATACAAACGATTTGTTGTTATGTTCAGTCCATAAATAAGTGTTAATAATATTGTTTGAAAATATGTTTGATCTTTATTTCATTGTTCTTTCAAGCTTGTATAGATGAACTTAAAATTTTAATATTATGTCTAAATCATATAATAGATCATTCAAGTAAAGGCTCCATACAAAGTTTATTACTATAAATAACATACTTACATAATGCTACAATAAAAATAGAATGAATAGAGACCCAACCCTAACCTCATACCTTATTGGGCCTCGAGACCAACCCAAACACAAATACTCGATCTTAACCTTAACCTAAAGACTAAACCTGACCTTGAGACCTAACCTTAATTGAGACCACAAAACCCGACCTTGAAAATCGCCCTAACCTCAAGACCCAACCTTAATTGAGACCATGAAACCCAAGCTTGAAAATCGCCCCAACCTCGAGACCTCCCCCCCCCCCGCCCCGACCTCATGACCCAAAAACCCCACCTCGAGCTCCAATCAAAATCTGACCCCGAGACCCAACCCTAAAAACTAAACCCAATATCTGACCCTAACCTTGGCTCTAACCATAGACTCGATCCCAACAGCAACTTGTAACTTGGTCGAGTCTCAAGTCAAGGGTTTGGTCCCGTGTCAGTTTAAGGTTGGATTTCATGTTGATTTAGGTCAGGGGTTGGGTCCATGTTGTAGAGGGTCTTAGATTGAATGTCATATCCCATGTTAGGGTCTTGTGTCGAATCCCATGTTAGGGTCTCGTGTCGAATCCCAAGTTAGCGCGAGTCTTAGATCATGCGATTCTAGGTTGAGTCCCAAGCTATCCAGGGGTGAAGTGAGTCGCGTCATGAAGTGGTAGGTTGAGGGACTAAGGGTCTAAGGCATTTTGGGTGGATTAGGAGATGGGGTAGTAAAGTAGAAAGAAAATTTAGAAAAACATTTTTCCTACTTTTAGTAAGGAAGCTATTTTTCTTATAGGAAAATAAGTACATTTATATTTTTAAAAATATTTATTTAAGCCAATCAAATATAAAAAGAAAATTGAAAAATATTTTCCCCAATATGTATATTCAAATACCACTGCACACTGCACACTGTCCCTATCCCTTATATCTTCTTCATCCCCTCCCAAATTAACATTTGCTAATGAAAACCATGATTGTCCAATTATTGACAAAAATGTCTATAGTTCTCTCTAATCAAATATAGTCATCTATCTAATCAAGATCAACATATTTTGTCCTCATTAAGAAGCTTATCCTCATTAATATCATCATGTGGACCATGAATAATAATTCCAAAAATTATTTCATATTATTAAAGAATTTCTATTATTATTATTTTTATTATTTAATAATTTTTATTTTGTTATATGTTGGTGAAACAATATATAATGAGAACATAAAATAAGCTTAAATTGAAAAAAATGAAAATTCATAGACAATCAATCTCAATTTAATTGAAATTGAGGGTTAGTAATTATTATTATAAAATTATTATAATTTCCTTGTGTAAAAGTTCTTTGTGATATGTGGCATTGTTTAAGCTTATTAATTATAATATAATGCTTACTTAATTGAAGTTAACATTCATATAAGTACTTAATATAACATGAATATATTTTTTAATGTCATTAACATTCATGTAAGTACTTAATATAGCATGAATTAGTAAATTTTTTTCAATGTCATTAAAACTCTTCTTTTTAAAGCAAAATAATGTCATTAAAATTCAGGTCTAGTATGTTTGACAATTTTCGATACAATTACCTAAAGAAGATAATTTTATACAAAAAATACAATTGAATAATTTATAAATCGACGATTAAATGAAGATTTCTTCTTCTTAATGTTTCTAAATAATATGCACACCTATTCGAATTCAATAATATTACTTTTATTATTATATCATTTCACGCGCAAAGAGCGAGCTAAGTAAATTTTATCTGAAAATAAATGTGATTCCAAATAATTCTACGGAGCAACATTTACATAATATATAAAAAAGGAAACTGAAAATAAACGTGATTGTGAATCATTCCACAGAGCAACAATTATACATGTTAAAAAGGAAATTGAATAAACGCGATTTCGAATAATTTCACAGAGCAACAATTACATATATAAAAAGGAACTAAAAATAAACATGATTTCGAATCATTTCACAAAACAAAAACTACACATATAAAAAAGAGAACTGAAAATAAAGGTGATTCAGAATCATTTCATAGCACAATAGTTACACATATAAAAAAAAGAAAACTAAAAATGCACGTGATTCCAAATCATTTCAAAAAGCAACAGTTACACACATATAAAAAAGAAATTGAAAATACACGTGATTGTGAATCATTTTGTAAGGTAACAGTTACACGTAGAAAAAAGAAAAAAAAATTATATACACGTGATTCCGATCATTTCATATGCAATCGTTACACCTAGAAAAAAGAGAAAATTGAAAAGTAGCGTGATTCCAAATTATTTCACAAAGCAACAATTACACCTAGAAAAAAGAGAAAATGAAAATAAACGTGATTCCGAATCATTTCACAAAGCAGCAGTTACTCCTAGAAAAAAGAGAAAATTGAAAATAAACGTGATTTCAAATCATTTCACAACGCAACAATTACATATATAAAAAAGAGAACGGAAAATGCACGTGATTCCAAATCATCTCATAAAATAACAGTTACACACATAAAAAAGAAAATTGGAAATACACGTGATTGTTGTTCATCATTTTGCAGAGTAACAGTTACACCTAGGAAAAAAGAAAATTGAAAATACACGTGATTCCGTATTATTTCACATGTAACAGTTACACCTGAAAAAAGAAGAGAAAATTGAAAATAAACATGATTCCATATCATTTCACAGAGCAATAGTTACACCTATAAAAAAGAGAGAAATTGAAAATACTCGTGATTTCGAATCATTTCACATGTAATAGTTACATCCAGAAGAAAGAGAAAATTGAAAATAAACGTGATACCTAGAAAAAAGATAAAATCGAAAAGAAATGTGATTCCTAGAAAAAAGAGAAAATCGAAAATAAACGTGATTTCGAATCATTTCACAAAGCAACAATTACTCCTAGAAAAATTATAAAATTGAAAATAAACGTGAGTTCGAATCATTTCACTGCACAACAATTATACATATAAAAAAGACAACGAAAAATGCACGTGATTCCAAATCATCTCATAAAACAATAGTTACACATATAAAAAGAAAATTGGAAATACACATGATTGATGTTCATCATTTTGCAGAGTAACAGTTACACCTAGGAGAAAAGAAAATTGAAAATACATGTGATTCCGTATTA
Source organism: Solanum acaule (assembly GCA_036250505.1). Lineage (NCBI taxonomy): Eukaryota > Viridiplantae > Streptophyta > Magnoliopsida > Solanales > Solanaceae > Solanum > Solanum acaule. The sequence continues at coordinate 16,556 of JAJOOR010006455.1, forward strand.
TTTCACATGTAACAGTTACACCAAAAAAAAGAAGAGAAAATTTAAAATAAACATTATTCCATATCATTTCACAAAACAATAGTTACACCTATAAAAAAGAGAAAATTAAAAATACACTTGATTTCGAATCATTTCACATGCAATAGTTACACCTAAAAGAAAGAGAAAATTGAAAATAAACGTGATACCTAGAAAAAAGAGAAAATAAAAATAAACGTGATTTCGAATCATTTCACAAAGCAGCAGTTACTCCTAGAAAAAAGAGAAAATTGAAAATAGACGTGATTTCTAATCATTTCATAGCGCAACAATTACACATATGAGAACGAAAAATGCACGTGATTTCAAATCATTTCATAAAACAACAATTACACATATTAAATAGAAAATTAAAAATACACGTGATTGCAGATCATTTTGCAGAGTAACAGTTACACCTAGAAAAAAGAGAAGATTGAAATACACGTGATTCCGAATCATTTCACATGCAACAGTTACACCAAGAAAAAAGAGAAAATTGAAAATAAACATGATCCAAATCATTTCACAAAGCAACGGTTACACCTATAAAAAAGAGAAACTTGAAAATACACGTGATGTCGAATCATTTCATAGAGCAACAGTTAAACCTAGAAAAAAGAAAAAATTGAAAATAAACCCGATTTCAAATCATTTCACATAGCAACAATTACACGTGTAAAGGAGGGGGGGGGGGGGGAGGGGGAGGGGGGATAAGAGGGCCAATATGTAACATAAATCATAATATAGTGGGTCTAAGTGTAATTTCCTCAACTCTAGTGGTGCATTCTTCCCATATTATTATTTTTTCTCAATGTGAACAATCTAGATAATCAGCAAGAAGAGAATTCTAGAGGATTCTCCACTATTCTCAATTTCCCATTTCACCTGTGCCTTCAAAAATGTCTATATATACACCCCTTTTGAATCCTTGTTGGAGTCAAGTATTTGGGTGTTTTGTTCTTTTAATACTATTCTTGAAAATTGAAGAGGATGTTTGGAAGAGGAGGAAAAAAAAAGAGTGATAATACAAGATTTTATGAAATCTTGGGTGTTTCCAAGAATGCTTCAGAAGATGAAATCAAGAAAGCTTATAGAAAAGCTGCTATGAAGAATCACCCTGATAAGGGTGGTGATCCTGAAAAGGTAATCTTTTTGTTTATTCTTGAAGAAAGGTGAAGTCTTTGTTTTAATTTGGGAGTTTTTTTTTCCTCTTTGTATGTGGTGTTGGTATTTTTTTGTTGTTATGGTGTTATGTTTGTTTAACCTGAAGAGTTACCAAAGGCTGAATTTTTGGCTGTGTAAATGTTTTAGTTGAGGTACATTTTAAATTTTGTACCATCTCCTGCTGCCTGCTATATTCTTGTTTCATCCATTGTTTCTTGAAGAATGGAATGTCTTAGTTTCAACTTGGGAGAAATGTACTGGGGGAAGGGGAAGAGGGATTATAAGGTGGGGAATCAAGCTCTCACTAATAACCTGAAAATTCAGTTAGCCAGCCAATGGAGGTTCTAAGATTTTTTTTTGGGGGGAGGAGGAGGAAGAATGCTTGTAGAGCTGGTTTCTCTCTTTTTATGTGTTGGGGTGGTGCTTTTTGTTGTTGTTATGCTGTTGTGTTTGTTCAGAGTCTTTAGATTAAGAGCTAAGATGATCAAAGGTGGTGTTTTTAGGATGTGTAAGTGTTTTAGTTGAGGTGCTTTTAGAGTTCCATGTATTTGTTGGTTTTGTGAAGTAAAGCTGCTTAGATGAACCTGAACACCTGATAAGGGTGGTGATCCTGAAAACATAGCCTTTTTTTTCTTTTTGTCATCTCCTGTTGTTATATCCATGTTACATCAGGTGACATGAAGTTTGGGAATGTCCTTAGTTCCAATTTGGGAGAAATAGCTTTTATGCTACTTTGAGCTGTTTTTTTCCTTTCCTTTTTGTGTGTTGTTGGTGCTGTTTTATTGTTATGTTTGTTTTGATGTAGTCTTAAGTTGCTCCCCTCTCATGATGGTGGTTGTTTCTGGGGTTGTTGTCTTCTTGGCTGATAAGCCGCCAGTGGGAAGCTACACTTTTTTGAATGGTTCCTGTTGTTAATTAATCCTCTTTTGGTGGTGTTATTATGCTGATCTGACAATAGTTGTTCTTTTGTGCAGTTTAAGGAGCTAGCTCAAGCTTATGAGGTCTTGAGTGACTCACAGAAGCGTGAGATTTATGATCAGTATGGAGAAGAAGCACTGAAAGAAGGAATGGGTGGTGGTGGTGGCACACATGATCCATTTGACCTCTTTAATTCCTTCTTTAGTGGAAATCCTTTTGGAGGTTAGATCTAATGAACCAAGCTTTCGTGATGCTTGTTATGTGTTACTTCCTCCATTTCAGTTTATTTGTCTTGTTTCGATTTGATACAAATTTTAAAAAAAAGGTAAACACGACTTTTGAATTTTCTGATCTTTACTAAAGTTATGCAGAAGGCAAAATTGAAGAGTTGTCAAAAAAAGAAAGGCAATATGTGTCTGTTTTTTAGCGGACTTAAGGCAAACAAATTGAAATAGAGGGAGTATCAAGTTTTCTTGCTAGTTTTTTCGTCTTTGAAGTTGAATAGCACCAGCTTGTCTTTTTTGGGATTGTGGTGTGGTAATTGTTATTGTTGTTTGAAACTTGAATAACACAAGTGTGCGTGCTGAGCAGGTGGTGGTGGTCGTAGAGGACAAAGAGAGAGGAGGGGTGACGATGTAGTGCATCCATTGAAGGTGTCGCTAGAGGACCTATACACTGGGATAACCAAGAAACTCTCGCTTTCGCGCAATGTTATTTGCTCCAAGTGTAGTGGGTCAGTATCTCTCTGATATCCGTACTCTTTGATTTCCTGGTAGTGTTTGTAGCCCTTTCGTACTTGCGTATAAATGGTTAAACGTAATAGTCTGGAGTTGAAATGATTTCCTGATATTGAGAAGTGAGATATCACTATAAGTGCGCAAATGTTTTCTTACATTGTATTGGTTTGTTTCTGTAACTGCAGCAAGGGGTCGAAGTCTGGTGATTCAATGAAGTGTTCTGGTTGTGAAGGTACTGGTATGAAGGTTTCAATCAGACAACTTGGCCCTGGAATGATCCAGCAAATGCAGCATCCTTGTAATAAATGCAAGGGTACCGGAGAGACAATTGACGATAAGGATCGTTGTCCTCAATGCAAAGGTGAAAAAGTGGTACAGGAGAAGAAAGTCATTGAAGTCCATGTTGAAAAAGGAATGCAGAATGGACAGAAAATTACATTCCCTGGCGAGGCTGATGAAGCGGTAAGCTAATCTTGTCATCTCCAATGTGTTAGTACATTAACGTTGATGATTTAGCCTTAGGTGGTTGCTGACTTGGTTTAATATTGTTGCAGCCTGATACAATTACTGGAGATGTAGTTTTCGTTCTCCAGCAGAAAGAACACCCGAAGTTCAAGAGGAAGGGTGAAGATCTGTTTGTTGATCACACATTGACCTTAACTGAGGCACTGTGTGGCTTCCAGTTCATATTGACACACTTGGATGGCAGACAGCTCCTCATAAAATCAAATCCTGGAGAAGTTGTCAAACCTGGTTAGTAACACCTTCATACTTACCTAGTGCATTCGACGTGAACAATATGTATGTGTGTGTGTGTACAATGAGTCGATGATCAAGTTTAAATCCTGAATCTTCTTGTGTTTTATTCAAAACAATCTTGATTCAACCTTTTGTTCCAACTACTGCAGATCAATTCAAGGCGATCAATGATGAAGGAATGCCAGTTTACCAGAGGCCATTCATGAAGGGTAAACTGTACATTCATTTCACCGTGGAATTCCCGGATTCGTTGAGCCTGCCACAGGTGCAGCTTCTGGAGGCAATCTTACCACCAAGACCTACATCACAGTACTCAGACATGGAACTGGATGAATGTGAGGAGACCACATTACATGATGTGAATATGGAGGAGGAAATGAGAAGGAAACAAGCTGCACAACAAGAAGCATATAATGAGGATGAAGAGATGTCTGGTAGTGGAGGACAGAGAGTACAGTGTGCTCAACAGTAGATGTAGAAAGATTTACTAGTTTGAACTTTGCTTCTAGTTTAGTTTGGTTTACTGTATTCTGTTGTTGTTTTGGAAATGACATGTTTTGGGAAGTCAAAACTGATGCTTTAATGAAATAGAAATATAACAAACAAATGCAATTAATATATATTATATTTAAACTAACAATACGATACAAATAGGTAACAATCTCAAGGGTAAAATATTTCACACTTAATATTGCACAAGATCTGCAGAATGTTTCTTATTTGTTTTTTACAAAGATGACCAAAAGTAACTGGACAACATGCTGTAGCAGTCTAATGGGGGTCTTATTTTGGATGTTGATCTATAGTATGCAAATACTCATCAAGGGTCTGGTTGAAGAGGATCTTGTTTCTATGAAGAGATCTAATCTCATAATCAATGTCAAAAAGCAGCAGACTACTTACAGACTAAGTTGTGCGGACTCTTCAGTTTTGATGTTGCACCAATGTCGGATTCTTAAAAAATACACTACTTTTGAAGAATCCGACATGCACCCGATAACATTTTTGAAGAGTCTGAGCAACATAACTTTACAGAAAAGAAAAAATATGTCTACTCACAGAATCTATGATCTATATTTGTGAACATCTTGAAAACAGATGACTCCAGTCATCAGCAAACTACTTGAGTCCTGCCCAGTTTCTTTTGGAGATACCACAAAATTTGAGGGGTCTTTATTGTAGGCTTATGAATAGATTGTACACACATTTTAGCAACTGCCAAAAGACCTTTAAGCTCTTTGAAATCATAGCTGTCTCCGAGGTCAGGATCAATCATCTGGTGAATGGATCTTCTTCGGAAACGAGAATCTTGAACCCATTGAACTAAGTCAACACCTCCTTCTTCTGAGGATTGACCGGTGACTAACTCGAGGATCAGTAAACCAAGCTGGAAGATTGTATGTTTGCAGATCTCATCTCTACATTCTGCAAGATAAGCAATGCAAAATCTGAACAGAGGTCACAACTTGTATGATTTGAGGTGATGATAATAAGAAGCAAGCCTTGTACCTTTGGAGCATTTAGACTTCGGAAGTGGATTGTTGTTTTCGACAGAACAAAGGAGGCTAACATCACAGAGCTGTAACAGGGAACCATATGGTCATTATTTTAACAAAAGATAAAGCAGGTCCAAAAAAAAGTACAACAAATATGATGATGGAGAAATTTACTATAGAGAGGTGCTCAAGATTGCGAGGCTCACTTTAGCTGTGAAGTTCTCATCCATCATGATGGTACTTGAACTGACTGAAACGTGGTACATCGGTGGATCACAAAAGAAGTGGAGATATTCCTTAATCAAGATATAAACAACAATCAGTAATCCAACACGTAGGCGATGATCATTTCTTAGAAGAGCGGGACACACTAAATAAAATTCAGAGTCTATATTTTCGTAATATCGAGGCTGTGCCGAGGAGTTTGCCATTTGAGTTAATCTACCACTAACTATATCTTCAATGTGGTAAATGAAAAACATAAAAAGCATATATTGGAAATGATCAGGATATGACTACATAGCAATATGCAGTTTCAGGAACATACTAAAGCAGCAGCGATGCCAACTGCTATCTGCAGTCTTATCCTCCAGTTTAATGGGGTCATCAGAGGGTCTGCAAGAACCAAATATAGATAGCAGCACATACATCAAATTCAACGCAAAGTAGACAGAGGAAAAAAAAAAAAAAAAGACTTTTGCTTAAACTTACCAGAAAGGTGTTCCTTCAGACTTCCTTTTTCCATATTTTCAAAGACTAGAAACCTGAAAATAGAAAAGATATGCTATCAGAGAACGGAGAAAGAAACCAAAAGAACAAAAGAAGAAAAAGGGAAATGCAACCAAAGAAAAGGAACATTCACATCCAGAATATGTAGGAAGCAAAAGGATATCCACTGCACTTAGCAAATAAAGCCATCTAATGATACTTTTTCTAAAAAAAAAACTCTATGGTATACTATTACGTAGGTTGATTAGTTTCATTTGCAGTAAGGAGAAATTGATGACCTTATGTCGTAGTACGAGGAACAAAATGTTGAATTTGACACGAGGACATTTAATTTCACATTCAAATAAAGGTCTCTTCAAAATGTTATCTTTCACATTAAACATATCCGTCAACTCACTGCCACAATTAGAATGTCTCTTGCTCTAGCAATATGAAGGCAGGGCCAGGTCAGTTCTCGGATTGAAGCATCTAGAAGTGTCACAACACTGACCACAGCTTGGAAAAGCGTGACTTGGGTGTTTGGGGAACATTACATGATACGTTTGGGCAGCCAAAAGCATTTGCATTGTCTGATTACTTATTAAAAAATGAGACAAAATAAGAAAAGAGTAGCCGATGAGCCATAACCCAATGAAAGCCTCGGGCACTAACACACAAGATTATGGGTTTGGCCCCATATCTATTTGTAGTGCATATGTAACATGGATATGAAAAGGAAAAAGGAAGGAATGGAGATCCATTGGAACTGAAGAAAAGGAAGTAGAAACCAATGAAAAAATGATTACATTTCACAAGAACACTGCATGGAAATGAAAATAGGGATTCCCTAATTTTCAGTAAATCACTAGAGCTAGAATCTAAATATTCTTGGAAGTTAATATTTTGCCAGGATTGTGAGCTAATTAAACATTTGCTTAAGATATTTGTCCTGATCGAGCAATCTATGAACAATTTACAATTGTGCCTCAGCGGAACCGGCCGGGGGTATTGGGCATGGGCGGAGAGAGCATCTGAAGGGTTACTTCACCTTTGGTGATCACACACCAACCCTGGCAATCACTAGCTACAATCGATGGAATTTTGATTGAAACTATTCATTACAAAAATCGCCTGAAGACCCACCCGCCTTTTCAATATCTTATTTACTAGAATCGGTTGCTACTAGTCCGGGTTACCTCAGAGACAGAACCATTAGGCTAGAAAACACAGCCAAGTTAGTGTACTAACTCAAACCTAGTTCTTGCACGAAATGTCCTGCTAACATAGGAGCATTCCTGCTAAGAAATGGAAGAGTAAATTTCTTTCTGTTTGACGACACAATGCCTCACCTACATAACCTACCTCCTAGACGAAGGAACCCATGATTCCCAGCAGTAAGTGGCATTTCGCACGTCTTTTGGTTGTGAAAGAAAAATGGTGACAAAAGATATCAAAGATCAGAGGTCAGATTTCTAATGATCAGAAATTATGACGGATATTTATGACTTTTCCCTGATAGCATAAAAGCGTATAATCTGGTAATACAATATACAATAGCACTAGTATTATATTCTAATCATAATTTGATCAAGAAATAATCAACCAATATTTTTCCTCATTCTTATCTCAAAGTTAGATTTTTAATCAACAAGACACAGGACCATTTCTACAAATCACAAACTTCATCAAGCCAAAGCTTAGGAAATTAACCTCTTAGGGCCGCAAGAGAACCCATTAAGTGCAGCAATATGTCGATGATGCAAGCGACCGAGTAATTGTACCTCCCTGTAGAAGGCAGTATCATCCTGATATTCGAAAGCTCGGACTTCTTTCACAATCGCAGCATGGCCATTTTGAAACTTTGCTCTGTAAGCAACTCTTTTGGAAGAGTTGTACACAATTCTCCTAAAACCATCAGTTGCTTTCTTTATATCTTTATTAGAGAAGTGTTTCACCAAGGATATTGGACCTGAAATTGATTTACATTCAAAAACAAAATATTCCATGATTTTCAAGGCAAACCCTATGTCTAGCAGTAAACCTTCAAGGCTTAAACTTTCTTATATTAGTTAAAAAATAAATGTGTCAGTCCAAACAGTCAAGTAAACCCTCTAAGAGTGAGCCTTCTTGCTACATTAGAGGAAGTGTTTGTGTAACAATGCAGCCTAAAACTAATAGATTTGAAGACAGGACAGATTCCATCAACAAACCACAGCTTATAATGACGTTTCCAGCGATCAACAACCCTGCTTTACAAATTCTATTTTCAATCACCTAGCACACAATGTCTGCTAATTGTCATAGTTTCCATCTCAATCGTTCCAAGGAACAACAAGTGAACTAGGGTAAATCAACTGTAAGCATATGATTGGGACAATTGCTTCACCAAGTCAATTTTCAGCCATGTAATCTATTATATAAGGAACTATTTTCAAGCACCAGAAACTACTAGAAAATAACTTAGTCCTTACACTATCATATTTTCGGTGTCTCGTATTTTATTTTTATTTTACTTGTTTTCCCTTCCTTTTTTTTTCCATCACCAATTGGCAATGTCAGTGTTGCAAAAGAGAAACTATAAGTAAAACTCACTGAGAAGTGAGAATGCTACTCACCCTTCTCCAATCAGCACAAAAAGACAAGGACAAAACTTTCTAATTCACAAAAATAGTACAATTTTCTTTGGTTCACAATTCACATCAACTTCAACTTCAGGGTCACCATTCTCAAGCAATTAACCATCACTACATAACACTAATCCAAAATACAGTTAAAAGAAGGAAGAAACTAATACTGCTGCCGACACATATCTAGTCAGCATAAAACAACAAGTCAAGATCACTATCAATTCACAAAATTACAACTTTACTGCGACCCACCTCGAATTTTAACTTCACGATACTTAAAAGCCTCACCCCTCAAGAAACTACCACAAAAATACGCACAATCTGCAAGACTGTGACCCAAGAACCTCATTAGTAACAACATCAAAATCAACTTCAGGGTCATTACAAATTCTACTTCTTTCACCCCTTCTCAAGCAATTAACCATCACTACATAAAACTAATCCAAAATACAGTGAACAGAAAGAAGAAACTAATTTGCTGCTGACACACATCTAGTAAGCATAAAACGGGCAAGTCAAGATCATTACCAATTCACAAAATTACAACTTTACTGCAACCCCCTTCAAATTTCAACTTCAGGGTAATTAAAATCTCCACCTCACAACAACAAATTTCAAGAAACTGCCACACATTTACACACAATCTGCAATCCAAGAACCTCGTTAGTTACAATTTTCTTCAATTCACATCAACTTCAACTTCAGGTTCCTTACAAAGAAAATTTCACCCATTCTCAAGCAATTAACCACCACTACACCACCACCACCACCACCAACATATCCATTGTAATTCCACAAATTAGGTCTAGGGAGGATAAGATATACTCTATACGCAGACCTTACCGCTACCTTAGTGGGGTAAAGAGTCTGTTTCCAATCAATTAACCATCACTACATAACACTAATCCCAATACAGTCAAAAGAAAGAAAAAACTAATTCTATTGCTAACACACCTCAAGTCGGCATAAAAAGACAAATCAAGATCACTATCAAATTCACTAACGATTACAACTTTACTACAACCCAATTCAAATTTTAACTTCAGGGTAACAAAAAACTCCACCCCACAGCCCACAATTACACAAAATCTTCCATTCAAAAACTACCCACAACACATTCAACAAATACAATTTCACATGATTTGAGCAGATGGGGTTTACCTGAACGAGATCTGAAATGCACCCAAGCAAGAATAAGAAGCCTGATTTTGAAGATCAAAGGTTCCATTGACAAATTCTGCAAGAAAAAGACAAGAAAAAGAAGAAACTTTTACAACTAGTACTACTACTACTACTAAGAGTGACAAGTGGGTCGGTTAACTGATGATGATGATGACCCATTGTTGCTTCTGACTTTAATAATCGAATATATGCTTTCTTTATCTCAAGTAAATTGGATTTTTTTTTGCTCTACGATAAAAATCGAAACTTTGGTGTATAGTTTTTGGAGAACAGAATAGAAGATTATAGATCTTGATTTTCTGTTAAAACTTAACGGCAGTGATTTGGCAGTTGAGGTGGTGGGTCCCATGGTTAAAAAGTAGATTGAAAATTGTGTATCATTAAATTAAGTTAGATCAACATTATTGCATGCGCAGTGCAACATACTGATTAGTTAAGAATAGACTATAGATAAAGATGATTAGATACGTGTGTGATTATAGTAGAGTAAATATATAATTAGTAATGAAGTTATATTGGTATGAGGTTACGTGTAGTCTCCGTAATTGATAAGCTGAGAAAAGTGAAGCAGAGATAATTTGGACAAGTGAAGAGAAGGTGCGTAGATGTGTCAATCAGAATGTGTGAGAGATTGGTTGTAATATGAGTTAGAAAAGGTAATTAGACATGATATGATATAACTTTAATTTATGAAGAGCATGATCCTAAATAAAAATATCTGAAAACGGATGATTAAAATAGAAGTTAATAGGTAATATAATAATGTTGCATTTCATGTGGGGAAGGTAGGGGCTAGCTTTCTTTTCTTCTTAATTAGTAGAAGTATTATTTAATAGTTGTGCAGGCTCTTATTATTTAATGTGTATTTTTATTTGTTGGTTGTTGCTTCATTTATGTTGTAGTACTTTGTTATTTTGCTGTCATTTTCTTTTTTTTTATAATTATATTTTTAAAATATTATTTGAACCGAAGATTCATTGAAAAGAATATATATCTTTATCTCATAAAGATAAAAGTAAATTCTTCATTTATTCTACTACTTTAAACCGATTTATAAAAGTATATTAAATATATCGTTATTATACTATTGTCTTGTCTTGTAGTGTAATCGTAATCTCATGTTTGTATTCACCTAAGAGTATGTATTCATTACATTTGTGGTAAAGAATATCTTTATGTAGATCGCTCAAAATAAAGAAGTGGATCTTGAAGGAACAATATGAAAATAAATATGTGATTTATATAGATCATGAATTTAAATTGTAAAATTATTCGCTAGTGTATATGTCAAGGTATGTTAGTTTAACTAAAATGCAACATACAGAACGTACACCTTTCAGAATATCATATAAATACAAACACTTTGTCCAATAAATTTTCTTTTTAAAATTGCTTAATAGTTAAAACATCAACTTCTAGTGTGTTCTAACATAGAATAGACAACTACATTCAAGATCAATCAAATCTCATTCACTCTATTGATTACGCATTTAAATTGTGTGACTTATAATCTAGTAACTTAAAAGTGTTGAATTAATTAATTACACTTGTTTTTATGCGCCTCTTCTCGAAATTCTGCATTAATGTGGACACATCGTGCATCTAATTGTCCTTTTTTAAATTTGCTTAATAACACTCGCTTACTATTACACCTACATAACTAAGTTGAAAAATATGATTTTAATACCTCAATAGAATACGTGATTCAAGATTTAATGATTTGTCAACCTTCAATAAAATTCATTAGTGCAAGAATAAAAATCCTTTATTTTTACTTTTTAATTTTTTTAAAAATGAACCAAAAATATGCAATTTAATTGATATACACACAAAAAAAAAAAACATATACCAGCCCATAAAATGTGAGTGAACTCATGATACTATATATGTAATATGTGCAGTATGTGAACTAACACCTATGTATTTTTGCTTAATAATGTATATTTTTTCTCACCCCCTTCTCCTCCATCTCATTTGAAGAATATTTGAGTCTGATTTAAATCAAAAAAATACACATTTAAATTCAATATCAACAAACTAGACTTACTAAAAAAGGTTTGTATAACACACACATCTAGATGGAATTAAGCAATGTATCATGCTACAACTTTAGAATATTGTGTGTACTATCTCCTAATTTAGCTTTTTGAACAAGCTCTAAAATGAAGTCGCCTTTAGTGGAGAATATTTTACTGGCCAAGTAACATTTCAAGACGAGTTTGGATTATATAGGTCTTAAAGTGAGAACTGGAATTGGGATGATCCAGATTCAACTGTCAAAGATATTGTCTGCTTTGGACCTAGATCCTGCATAGATTTATCCTTTTAGTTTTAACTTAAAAGGCGTCTCACCAGTTCATTCTAAACCTATTTTAATAATGTCTCTTTCTTTTTCTATTGCGATATGGATTCACCTAAAAAGTAATGTGCATTACCCCTTTTCCAGAGGATTGCGTTTTGACTGGGAGTCCCATATATCCCACCTTGGGACTTAGTGTGCTCGTTGAGATTCGCCCCACCATCGTATTGAGGAATAGTACTTTTCTACCATCCGTAGCAACTATGGTTCAATTGTTAAGGTATTATCAATTTGGCTCTAAGCCCACACAAATTTATACACTTGGTTTTAATCTCCTAAAAACATCACAACAGTCGATTTTGAACTCATTTTTATATTTCTCATCTTACTTCGATATCAAATTCATCTAAAGGTGTAATGTGCACCTTTTTTTTAAGGTTTATTGTCTGTCATAAACGTCACATGAACCAAATGAGAAACCAAAAAAAAATATCTTCAAATCTCTCACTATATAATTGAGCCTTCTATTTTATTTTTACTATTTATGCTATGACAATTAAATCTTGTGATTTCTTTTACATTCTTGAAATTATTGGACCCCTCTTTTATTCTTAATTTTGACAAGTCTCTCTCACACCTAACAATGAGAGGGGGAGAGAATAGGAAACTCTTTACATTTCATTTTCTCAAACTTCCATGACTCTTTATGTATAACCAATTGTTTAATTTTCAACATAGTAATATGATAAAATGTATGAGATCAGAGATTCTTCGTTCTTAATTAGAAGTTTTGATACGTTATGAAAATATACATTATCCGTACCGATATATCCATGCTATCACTATATACTAAAATAAAATAATGATGTATTAATTAAGTTTTGAGTCCACAAAAGAACTGTGTTTTAATTTCTTAAAGAAGTTAATCCTCTCACAGTATTACTATATGCTACTTTTAACGTGGGTTCACACCTCTATTTTTAATTATTTTTTTTTTAAAATATAACATTACTATACATAATCTAGAGAGGGGAGCATGGGTTCACGTGAACCCACGGAACCCCCTCTAGATACACCTCTGCTAGAAAATATGCTTTTAAGTTGCTTTTAAATAACTTATTTTATATATACAATTATTAATTTATAATTCAATAACTCAAAAAAAAACTAATTTTTTTAAATTAATAAATTTTAAATTTTGACTCCGCCTCTAAATATAACCACCATTGAAAAATCACTTTCTTGCTCATTGTTTTTTTTTTTTAAACCCTAATTTGTAACATTCCAAAACATTAATATCTCTATATAGCCCCCCTAGTCCGCTTTCACATAAGACCAAAGAAAGGTCACTTATTAATTACTACTACATGACTCCCACCCACTCATTCATTCAATAATCCCACCCACCCCCCTTTAATAACCATATGGTACCCGATATTATTAATCTGATTAATTTAAATTCACTGAACATGAGGTTCACTAGTTTTCTTTTATTAGTTTGATTAATTTAAATTCACAGAACGTGTGGTTTACTAGTTCCCTTTTGTATATGTTGTATAATTTTTTTGATAAAGAGTGTTTCAATGACGTCCATCTTTAATAAGTATATATATATATAGTTTTACCTAATCTAGAGTTTACATGAACCTAATAGCTTTAGCTCATATTATAGATATGTATTAATAATATTTAGTTATAAACTGAATTATTAGTATACATTAGTTTGAGGTTTTGTAAATTTTAAATTTTGAATTCACTTCCGTCACCAAAGAAATCACATGTATCCACCATACCCTGGGACCCTTCAAATTCACCTCTCAAACTCCATCTTTTAAACTTTAAAGTCCCTCTATTTCCCTTTTTATATATTTTATTTTATTTTATATCACGATAGACATGTGTTTTAAACTCCATCTTTTAAGCTTTAATATTTCATTATTCAACTCTCAATCATTAATTATGTTTTTAATCACTTAAATTTCAATTATCAAGTGCATTTTAAGAAGTTTTATATCCACTCATTAAGCCTGAATATATTTAAATAATTAAGATTTTATAACAAATTATTATTATCATTAATATGTTATCCATTATAACTTTATGCACATATGTCATTTCATCATTACTCAATTTACTTTCAGCACACTAACCACAACTATTGTCACTGTTGTCCACTATTATCAACGACTATCACACCGCTGTTCTTCCCATTATCACTTATATATCACCAATATTCACTACCTTCGATCATAACTATTATCCATGTTAATCACAATATAATCGATTAATTGTCATGATCACCATTTATAATCATTATTAACATGACGATTATCAGTTACTATATATATTCACCATCATCAGCTATCACCATATATCTCCAACCAACACTATCAATTATTACCACTAGCTATCACTCAACACTATCAATCATTATTACTAGTATAATACTATTATCCACCACAGTCATCATTCATCACTGTTAATATCATCATCAATTAACCACTAGCTATCATATATCGCCAACCAACACTATCAATCATTACTACTAGCTATCACCATATATTGTCAATCAACACTATCAATCATTACCACTATCATTAAGTATATCACTATTATCTACCATAATCATCTTTCGCCACTGCTAATATCATCATCGATTAGCCACATCTATAAGCTATTACTATCAGTCATCACCACTAGCTAGCTAGGTAGGTACTGTCACAACCATCACCACCACCGTTATTTATCACCACCATCGATCAACATATTCAATAAAAAACAAACAAGACCTAAATATTTTCTATTGTACAACTATATACCACTCTCAAGTTGTAATAGAACACTACTATACAAAACCATACCCCCACTAATTCTCTCACCCCCACCCCCACCCCTCAAACACCCCATCCCCACCCCCACCATCCCATCCATCTGCTCATCTCTCTTTGTGTTCTATCTTTTTAATTGAAACCAAATATTATCTTTACCCTTTGAATAGGCTTTTTCTTAATTCCCTTTACACTTTATATATTTACTCTTTTGAGCATCTTTTTTTTTTCTTCCTTACAATCCTTTTGCTTCAATTGTATACAAACTTACTTCATATATATACATAACTATATATATATTTCTTCTTCACTCTTCCCCTTTGATCCATGTTCTATAGGTCAAAAACCTAAAAAAAAAATTATAAATATAAAATGTCATTCGACATGACTTTTTCTTCTTCATCTTCCTCAGAACGCCTTTGTTACTTGCAGTGTAATTTTTGCAACACTATTCTAGTGGTAAATACTTCTTAATCCTTCTTCAAACTTGTTTGAATTTTAATTTCTTATTGTGCATATGATAATATATATACTTACTAGGGTTTTTAAACCTTTTGAAGTTTTTTTTTTTAAAAAAATATGCATGTTAGTAAAAAAAAAAAAAAATACAACAAGGGCATATTTTGATTTTAAGCTCATGTGTAATGAGTATGATCATAGATTATTATTATTAAAATTAAAGAATAATGTGTTTTTGATAGAGAATATATGTCTTTTTTAGGTTTAAAGTGAAGTAAATATGGATGAAATTCTTCAAACATAATCTTATTGAGATGAAATACTCTTCTTTTATGAATTATAGGGTAAAAAGGATGTTTTTGGTTGGATTTATAATATTTCTTTGATATTCTATGTTAAATTTTACTAGATTTCACTTTGGACAAAAAAGGGGTTGTTGGTTTTTTTTTTTAGAGTTTTCATTTGTTTGGAAAATCTTGAAAATTTAACTTCAAATGAGTAAAAAAAAAAAAGAAAAGAGAATTGCTATGATCCAAACTATTGTTCTTCTTCTTTATTCCAAAATTTCACAAATTATTGTACAACTAATTTTGGTGTCATTAGATCTCTTACCTTCAAAAATGAAAAAGAGAAAAAATAAAAAATGGTGGGGTTTTCTGTTCACACATTTTAACACATTTGCCCACTGGATAATCAACTAAAAAAATAAAATTAAAAATATGTTTTTCTTTTTTTCCCAATTCTTGAGATATCATTAATCTTGTTTCTATTTCTTCAAGAGAAATAATTATGATTGGAATTTGAAACAATTAAGTATTGTTTTATTACTCTTCATGATTTATTTTATTTTTTAAAAAATCATGTATAGAATTGTAGTTATTTTTTTGAATGAATTATATGATATATAAAAAAAGTACTTCGTATATCATATAATTTTGTTTTAATTTATATATTTTTTATTTATAGAAGTTTTCAAGTTCCTTGTATTGGACTGTGATTTCTGTTCTAGTCATGTCATTTTCCTTGTTATCTCTTTAAATTTCTCACTTTTCTAGTGACTGAGCAATGGTCAGAAAAAAAGTCAGTAGCACCAAAAGGAAAGGAATTAAAGAGATATGATTAGAGATACGATGCCTTCATCTTTAATCAAATATCTCGAATTCTACGTAATACATAAAAAATAAGGAACACTTCTCCTTTTAAGAGGTCATATGCACACAAATTCTGATTAGTTGGAACTCCAAAGTTTATACTAAACATCAGATGAATAATAATTAAAAAAAAGACTACAAAAAAAAGAATAGCCAAAAAGCTTGTATTTGAAGTTGAGTCTTAAAAATTTGAGTTTTTAAAGTTGTATGTGGATATGCATTTTACTTTGAAAATTTATAGTTTTCCGAGTGGAAGTTCCAAAAACTCAAAAACTGATCTAGCTTTCACGCACCTCAACTAATTCTACGGAATATCTATTCAATTTGAATGATTTTTTTAGAACAAATAGATATTTGAAAGATAAATTTTTAAAAACTTATTTTCAAAATTTATGGTCAATTGCTAGCTTAAATTATTTATAGAGATCCAGATTCAAATTTTAATTTATGTAATATTAAGGGTTTTCACATAGACATAGTGCTGGTTACTACTAGTCAAACTAGAAAGAAGTCTATAGTTTAGTTTTATCAATTGTTACTACTAGTTTATTTAATTTTAAGTAATTGCAAATTGTTATAGTGGTTACACAAATGGTAAATTTAGCCCTTTTAGGAGGATCATCTTTTGCATATGTTTATGTCTAGAACAAGATAAAAGAATTTTAAGTTATATATATTGATATATTAAAAATGTTAAGAAATTTCGCTCTTTAAAAGTGACAGAGCGTAGTAAGTAAATTCTTATAGATTCATCCGAAGGAAATTGGACATGATAATTTTTCATCATTCAGCTCGGACTCTCATGACTATAATTAGTTATTATTCTTTTATTTAATCATTATACGATCGAGATTTACTATAGTTATATGAGATTTTTCGATTAATTTAATCTGATGATATAAAAAATCTATATATTATCAGGTTAGTGTTCCATGCAGCAACATGTTAACCTTAGTGACAGTAAGATGTGGGCATTGTGCAAATATGTTTTCTGTTAATATTGGATCTTTAATTCAACCTCTCCCCCTTCAAGATGTACAAGTAAGTAAATACATTAATTTTTCTCTCTATTTCATTTTATGTGATATCGACTATATATGCACAGAACATGTATAATCTTTTACGCACTATAACAAGTATTCATAAATTTGTCATAACTTTTTATTAGTGCTCAAACAAGAAATACTTAGTTCTATGAATGTTTGCTTCGGATCGGATATAATCAAATATTGATATATCCAGATAATTCGTAAAGGATCAATTCATCGCTTATATCCTTTCCTTTTCAGTTTGTTCCAGAAAATAACACATAATTTTTATATTTAAAGATAATATGAGTTTAAACTTTTCAGTTTAACCCTAATATTTATGATTTTATAATCACATAATAATATGACATGTTTAATATTATAAATTCTTGTCAAAACTAAGAAAAAAAATGTTATATACTTTGTGGGTAATTTCATAATCTCTTTGGTCATGTGCTCTTCTTTTTTTTTTCCCCTTTTCCTAATTTTGTGGTAAAAAAATAAAGAATCATGTGAAAATAAAAAAAAAAAATCTTTTTCCATCACTTTTTTTGTTGGTGGAGGAGAAGAAAGTGTTTTATACTAATTATTACTATGATCATAATAATATTTTTTTTCTTTCTTTTTATCTGACAGAAGCTGCAAAGGCAACAGTACACAAATGTTGAAAATAATTCTAGTAATTATAAAGCTTATGGTTCTTCATCATCATCATCTTCCTCCAAGTTCAACAGATATTCTTCCATTGTTTCTTCTGAATTTGAACCTAGAATCCCTCCGATTTATCGTAAGCGCTCTCTCTCTCTCTTAATAAATCACTACACTACACGTTAACTATATGTAATCGTTCATAATAAGTGGAACGAACAAATTATAACTTGAAAAATAAGACAGTTAACCTGGTACAAGTACAACATATTGAAATTTAAGTTATACTATTAGTGTATAAGTTAAATATTTTGTTGAATTGTTGTTTGCAACATGTCCTTCCAAAGTGTCATTAACTTACAACCGGCTACAAAGTCAATTTAAATCAAGTTAAGATGCCTAAATATATAATTATAAAATTGTATCTATGTATTATATGTCTTTAAGTTATATATATATTTATTGATTGTAGCAGATAATCTGAGTTATTTATAAGATTACAAATTCAATATTATAAGTAGTTTTACTTGAAGATATTTTTGAGATGATCTAATAATATAAAATAGCATGTACACGGTTGATGTACATAATTTAAATAAGATTTGTATACTCAGTGTCTGATTTAGAATTTTCACCAAGGTGATTCGAAAATGAAAATACAGTACTTGAGGTTTGAATTTAAAATATCAAAGAAAATTCTAAACCCTCTAAATCATTGAGCTAATCTCTACTTTTATGTTCAGACAATTCAAACTCTCTATATATACAATATGATTTTTTATCGAAAAAATTGAATAAAACATCTTTGCATCCCTAGATCCGCTTGATTTATAGTATGAAAAGGGAGGAGATATAATTGATTATAATATTTGGACTGCATGAAGTTTCCTCTTCACTTATGACAACTGAAGTTGATTGTGACATAACATTTGTATCCAACTCATCAATAACATGATAATTATTAGGGTCCTTTGGTTGCTGGTCAAGAAGATACCAATTCATTTATTAAAATTAATATATATAGTTAATACTCCATGTTTGGTGTGATCATTCAAGAGCATCAAGTATAGTGTTTGGCTATTATTTTATAAATAAATAAATCCTATATAATTAATTTTTACATTTATAATACCTTTATAACTCTAACTAGCAACTAAACGACCACACATTTAGACCATCACATATTTATTTGGTATAATTTTCGACTCGTATAAATAAAAAACACTTCTAAACAACAGCGAATTAAGCTAAAGTTTTATTTACGAATTTGGAAAAAATCAATAGTTTTAATCAAAATCTTGTATTTATGTTAGTAAATAAACTTAAAAGGTACGTAGATAAGTACTAAATACGTTATCTTTTCTACAATTAAAAATTTATAAACTCAAAATCTTAAATCTGTCTCTAATTTTTTCATATATCAAACTATGCAGCACCAGAAAAAAGACAACGTGTTCCTTCTGCCTACAATCGATTCATCAAGTAAGTTTTTCTCTCCTTGGGGGTGGTGGTAGTGGAGGGGGGGGGGGGGGGATTGAAAA
>JAJOOR010006456.1:0-29075 GCA_036250505.1 Solanum acaule
CCCCCCCCCCTAGGGAGGACTTAGCCATATTGACTATATCACTCCAGGTCCCAACAAGAGGATCAAGCGATTCTATTGGGGAGGTCTAGAGAGTCATCTAAAATCTATACTGTTGTAATAGATTGCTATTCATAGGTTGGGTTCTGGCATTGCAGGTAAATGCTATGTCTTTTGCAATCATCTCCATGGCTTTGTTTTTCTTCTCAAATTTCCTTTGGTTCCTTTTGATCTATATCACATGAATTGTTTCAATGTACACCATTTTGAAAAGTTGAGCCTTCAGTATTTCATCTTTGGCATCCCTCATGGCTCCAGCTACGTGATTCTTCTAATTACTTGGATTAGTGTTGTTCTTGTGAGCCAAGAGCAGATTCTAGTCCACAAAGAACCAACAAAAAACTGGACAAACAGTGAGTTCTATTTTTCATGAAAGCATTGCAAAAAACACAATGAGGTTCTACACTCACGCCTCATTTCAAGAGTCTATCCTTCATGAGTAACATGTCTTGCAGATACAACCACAGAGAGAATATAGCTTTAGGACTGGCCTCATTTTTGTACATAATAACCTTCCATAGTACTTTTTTTGTAACCTCCAGTAGATGTATGTAAACTTGTTGTATAATACTCTGACCAACCTTAAGAGGTTACTGAATAGCTATCCAAATTGTTTGAGTTGTCACAATCTTTCTAATCATCCAACTTGCTTGTTGTGACAAAACAAGGTTTTGGATTGATTGGCCTTTATATAATAAGTATGCACATATTTTATCCACATTTTGTCTTGCTTATGTTCTAAGTCCCAACATCTTTTAGCAAGCGTATCCTTGTTCCATAATTGGAGGTTGATCATGTTCATACCTCCAACACATTTAAGAAAGCAGATCCTCTCCCATGCTATTAGATCCCTTTTAGTAATAGCATTAGAACCAGACCAAATGTAGCTTCTACAGTGTGCCACTATAGTTGTTAGTACCTTCATTGGTATTTGAAACATTTATGACCAGAAAGCTTATATACTACTAGTTGCATCCTTCAAACGTAAAATAGATGTTTCACAGTCCAAGATGAGATTCTTGCAACCATCTTATCAATGAGTGATTTCCATTATAGAAGGGACATCTTTTTGGTTGACAGAGGTACACCTAGATATCCAAAAGGCATTTTGCCTTGAGTAAACTCAAATTGAGCCAAAATTTGGTCTTTAACAATCAGTGATACCCCTCCAAAATATACATAGCTTTTATCCAAGTTTGATTGTAGTTCAGAAGATGTAGACAATCTATTGAAAACCTATTGAATAGCCATAACATAAACCAAGTCACTCTTAGCAAAAAGAAGTAGGTCATCTGCAAAGCTAAGATGAGTTATTCCAAGCTTAGCACATTTGGGATGATGTGTAAAACTTAGGAATTCTGTAAGGGTATTTAACCCTCTACTTAAGTATTCCATAAAAATAACAAATAGAAAAGGAGCCATATGATCCCCTTGTCTAAGCCTTTTAGCAACATCAAAAGGAGGAGTTGGTTCACTATTAACAATGATTGAATAGTTAACGGTTGTCATACATTCCATAATCCATCTCATAAATCTGTTTGGAAATCCCATGTTCTCTATTACTTGCTCCAAATAGATCCATTCAACTGAGTCATAGACTTTTTTGAGGTCAATTTTCATCGTACTTCTTAGGGTTATGTGTTTCGTAGCATATCCTTTGACAAGTTCATGTGGCAGTATCACATTATCAGCCAATTGCCTCTCAGGGATAAATTCAGCTTGAGCATTGCAAATGATGGAACCAATCACTTTTGGCAACCTAGTTGTCAGTATCTTAGAGATAATCGTGTACACCATTGTACAACATGTTATTGGCCTAAAGTCCTTCACAGTAAAAGGGTATTAGACCTCAACACATACAGCAAGTTGTTGGTCATGTGTTAACTGTGACCCACTTCTCATGATAGTTCGATCAATAATTGGTAGTTTGTGAGTAGAGGATCCCATTAATCCCTTGTAGAAGTTGATAGTTTTTGTTTTAATCTCGGTAGGATGAGTTATCTTTTGCCAACAGAGATTGTAATTTATAGATTTTGTTCTTGTGCCCTCTCTCCTTAACCATTGATGAGAAATATTTAGTATTATGATCTCTCAGCTTCATCTAGTGAATTCTAGATTTCTGTCGGATGATAGTTTCCTCAATTAGGCTCCACTTTGCTAGTTGCACTATCATCTCCCTTTATTGATCCATCCCTTGGTCTGATTACTGAATTGTATTAATTTCTTGGAGAACCTGTAAATCAAATCTAGTCTTTTCAATCTTTTGCCTTATTCCCATAAACTCTTTACTGTTAACGTTTTTAAGTCCCATCCTAAGATTTTTAAGTTCCATCCATATGTTCTTGATGTTGTCAACATTGGTAGTCTCAGCCCAACTCTCAATAACAAGGTCAACAAACTCTGCATGTTATGATCTCTCAGCTTCATCCAATGAATTCTAGATTTCTGTCGGATGACACTTTCCTCAATTAGGATCCACTTTGCTAGTTGCACTGCCATATCCCTTTAATGATCCATCCCTTGGTCTGAGTATGGAACTGCATTAATTTCCTAGAGAACCTATAAATTAGATTTAGTATTTTCAATCTTTTGCCTTATTCCCATAAACTCTTTACTGTTAAGGTTTTTAAGTCCCATCCTAAAATATTTAAGTTTCATCCATATGTTCTTCATGTTGTCAACACTGGTATTCTCAGACCAACTCTCAATAACAAGGTCAACAAATTCTGCATGTTTAGCCCATATATTAAATAACCTAAAAGGAATTTTAGGCTTTCAAATAGGTGTCTTAATAGCAATGAGCAAATGAGAGGGATCATAAAACAACAGGAAGTCATATACAATGTAAATATGACCCCATTTAATCATCCCTAAATCAGTTCCAAGGGTTCTATCCAATCTACAACATACTCTATCAAAACCTTGTTTGGTAGATTTTTTAAACCTACATATAATTAATGCATACTTTATTTGATGTACATTATATATAACTGATAAAGAGTTTTAATATATGCATTACCATGATTAAAAACACAATTTCCCCTCAAAACCTTTTCCATCATATTTGTGGAGATTAATTTCATAAAAAATATTTTTTTTTAAAATTATGCAATGCATTTTATTTTTAATACACTAAATCATATACAACATAATAAATAATCATAGTATAATTAATGCTCGCATACCTAATATCAACATTATTAATACTCTATATTTATCATTATTCTAATACAGCCTACCTGTCACGGGCCTATTTTCTAAGGTCTCGTGGGACAGCAAAGAAGGGCTTGCACAACTCCTTGTAAGCTCAGTCCTATCACAAATAAGCACACCAAAGTGCAGCAGCAATCTGTCCAAAACAGTCCACACAAACAGCCAACAAGAAAGCAAATAAGAGGGCAAGTTTTGGGAGGCAAGTGCCAATTTTCTTGATATTTTTCTAAGTGTTCTCCTTACAAGTGAACCTTTACAATATCCTCTAAAAGCTGTAAAAACCAAGCTAAAAACGTAAAGGGACAAGTTCCCAAAAGGAAGGACTACAAGGCTGTCTTTACAAAGTCAAAGATTAGGTGGGACAAGGTGGAGTGTCCCTTCTCTCAAGTCAGCTTTGTCCCCTCTCTTGGGGCCCATTTTGGCTGAAAGTCAAGGCTATCCCATGCTCATCAAGGGTCTCCAAGTCATCTCCGAAAGCTGGAAAATAATCGACACGTCGTTTGAGACCCGCTGAAACGCAACGTGAATCTACCTCGCCCACGAAACTGTCGAAATTTAATGTAGCTCCTTGTGGGGCGGTACACGCTCCCCCACCTGATTTGGCGACGACCCCGGCGCCACACACCTGCAAATAAGAATGGACTTTGTCGCAGAACTGCCACAAGTCTTCGTACTTCTCCCACGTTGCCTCCTCCAGTGCTGTTCCTTTCCAATAGACAAGGAACTGCGAGCTTGAATTGTTCCAGCCCTTGTCGTGAACCAGTTAATGATCAATAATTGCTTCGATCTGTTTATCCACAGTTGGAGGAGTAATCAGTTTGCCCCCGCTCCCTGTCTTCCATATCTTCAAAATATGGTTTTAGTTGGCTAGCATGGAAAACCAGATGTATCTTCAAGTGATGGGGCATATCAACCCAATACGGGATTTTGCCAGCCTTAGAATAATCTCGAAAGGACCCTCATAGCGACGAACCAGACTTTGACTCATCCCACGTAGCGACTTGAATTGTCTAGGATTGAGTTTTACCATAACTCGATCCCCAATTCGATAGTCGACTGGCCGTCGCTTTCGATCAGCAAACTTCTTCATTTTCCGGGGAGCCTTATCAAGATAAGATCGTGCAAGATCAATTTGTTCCTCCCAGGCTTTCGCCATGTGATAGGTACCCGGACTCTTCAAACCGATATCAACGGGCAAGGATTGTGGCGTATTGGGCTGCTGCCCAGTAGCCAACTCAAATGGACTCCTCCCCATCACCTCACTCCGCTGTAAATTATAGGAGAATTAGGCAGTGTCTAGCGACTTTGCCCAGTCCTTTTGATTGGCACTAACATAGTGCCACAAATAGCACCTCAAGAGTGCGTTGATCCGCTCCGTCTGTCCATTCGTTTGGGGATGAAAGCTGGTCGAAAAGTTCAACTCCGACCCAAGCAAACTGAATAACTCTCTCCAAAATGCACCGGTGAATCGAGGATCTCGATCACTAATAATGTGCTTGGGTATACCCCAATGTTTTACGACATCTCACAAAAATATACGGGCTGCCTCTTTGGCTTTGCAGCTGGCCATCGTGGCAGTGAAGGTTGCATATTTTGAGAAGCGATCAACAACAACCATAATAGTCCCGAACCCCTTCAAATTCGGCAAGTAAGTGATGAAATCCATGGTGACGCTGTCCCATGGTTTTTCAGCAATAAGAAGTGGCTCAAGCAGTCCACCCGGCGCCTTCATTTCAACTTTATCTTGTTGACAAACGAGGCAAGTACGCACATAGACCTCAATGTCATCTTGTATTCGAGGCCAATAATAAAAAGATTCCAGCAACGCTAACGTTCTCTTCTACCCCGGGTGACTAGCCCACATCGTATCGTGACCCTCCTTGATCAAAGTACGCCGAAGATTAGCCCACTTCGACACGTACACATGTCTGCCCATGGTGTATTGCAAGTCATTCTCCTCCCAAAACTTTTTCGTCTTGCCTTGTTAGGCCAAAACGAGAAGTTGTTTTGCCACGGGATCATGCTACATACCTTCATTAATATCATCAATAACACTGTTGCAAGTTGAACTAATAATCGCAACAAGGGCAACCTTGCGACTAAATGCGTCGGCTACAACATTAGCCTTCCTTGGCTTGTACTCAAACGTGAAATCAAATTCAGCGAAGAAGTCTTGCCAACGGGCTTGCTTGGCAGTCAACTTCTTTTTGGACTGAAAATAAGTTGTCGCGACGTTGTTCGTCTTAACAACAAAGTGAGCACCCAACACATAATGACGCCAAGTCCTTAAACAATAGACTACGACTGTCATCTCTCTCTCGTGGCAGAATAGCGTCTCTCCGCGTCATTCAATTTTCTGCTTTCAAACGCTATCGGGTGGCCCTCTTGCATAAGGACGCCACCAATAGCAAAATCAGACGTGTCGGTATGAATTTCGAAAGCCTTAGCGAAATCTAGCAGCGTCAAAATTTGCTCATCGGTAATGGCTGCCTTGAGCTTTTCAAAGGCATCTTGACACAAATCAGTCCACTCCCACTCACGACTCTTTTTCAGCAAGTCGGTGAGTGGAGCAGCAATAGCAGAATAGCCAAATATAAAGCGCCGAGAGTAATTGGCGAGGCCAAGGAAGGACCGCAATTCTAGTACCTTCGTTGGAGCCTCCCAATCCCGAATCGCCTCCACCTTATCGCTGTCCATCCTTATTTCACCATGGCTAATAGTGTGCCTAAGGAACTGGACAGTGGGCTATGCGAAGCTGCACTTTTCCCACTTCACGCACAAATCGTTATCACGTAAAACTTTGAACACTTTGCACAAGTGCTCAACATGCTACTCCAGACTGTTGCTATAAACGACAATGTCATCCACATAAATAACCACAAACTAATCCAAAAAGGGATGGAACAGCTTGTTCATCAACGTGTAAAATGTGGCTGGGGCGTTCGTCAAGCCGAAAGGCATGACGAGCCACTCAAAAGCACCATAACGAGTGACACAAGTCGTCTTTGGCTCGTCACCTTCGACAATTCAGACTTGGTAATAACCCTTTCTCAAGTCCATCTTTGTGAACACATTGGCCTGCCCCAAACGATCAAATAAATCAGCGATCAAAGGATTAGGATATTTGTTTTTCACCGTGACCTTGTTGAGGGGTCGATAATCAATACACAAATGCAGCATCCCTTCCTTCTTCTTTTGGAATAAAACAGGCGTACCAAAAGGCGCCTTAGAAGGCCTAATATGTCCCGCATCCAGCAGCTCCTTGAATTTCTTCCTAAGTTCTTCCAATTTCGGAGGCGTCATACGATAAGGCGTCATGGCAGGTGGCTTTTCCCCGAGGACCAATTCAATTTGGTGATCAACTTCCCTTCGTAGTGGTAGGCGTTGGGGAAGTTCTTCCGATATCACGTCCCTATTATCAAAAAGGACTTGCTCAATGCAATGAGGCAAAGCTACTGTCTCAATTGAGTCTTCGACGCCTCCAATAAGGGCAGCAAGAAAGGTTGGTTCCCCTCTCTTAAACCCCTTTATAATCTGCATAGCGAACAAGTGCATCCCATTTTATGGTACTCGAATAAAGGGTACTATGCAAGAACCTCCGGCATCGCTGATGTGAAGTTGGTTGAGGCGCGGCAAAATAAACGTGTTAACCTCATACGAAAAGTCCAGCCCCAAAATAATGTCAAACACTACCATAGGGGCAATGGTGAAGTCTGTCAACCCCTTCCACCCTCCTAAATCGATGGGGACTTTAGGATCAAAACCATGGACAGTAGTGGGGAGAGTGTTGACGATTTTCAACATTGTATCACTGGCAACATATCTTAAACAAAGGTCCTTAGCCCTTTCCTTCATTACAAAGTTGTGAGTTGCACCGGTGTCCACCATAATTCTAACGTCTCTGCCATTCAACTTGGCATTGACAAACAGTGATTCGCGCGGCCTTACACTAGCCGGCTGGGCAGCCAACGCAGCAAGCGTCATGTGATTAAACAACGTCATATGATTAAACATACCAACAACAACGTTCTTACCCCTATCCACCCCACCAGCCTGGCCAACTTGCTCCCCAGATGGTCCTTCGATTTGCGCGACAGCCTGCTCTTGCTACTTTTGGGCAGCAACCATCGCATTTAACTTACTTAAGGACGGATATTAACGGGTAGCGTGAGTAGTCTCACCATAAATATAACAGCCCTCACGATGTGGAACTCCTTTCTTACGATCCTCATAGTTTTTGCGGAAATTAAAAGGCCGATTTTGATTGTTACCTCGCGTATCGCTGCCTCGGTTGGGAATAGGCTTGTTCTTATTCCTATTGTTATCCACCTTGGGAGGAAAATTTTTGCTCCGATTGTCCCTCCCCTTCGCTGCATTTGCTCGAAAATCAGTAAGCGATTCAGCCACTACGATCGCTTCATCAACGTCACGAACTTGTCGCCTTTGAAGTTCTTGTTTGGCGCAATTTTGGAGACCATCCAAGAAGTAAAACAACAAGTCCTCGCTGGTCAAACTCAAAATTTGGAGAGTGAGCTTCGTGAATTCTTTCACATAGTCACGAATGAAGGATGTTTTCTTCAATTCCCTCAACCTCCGACGAGCCTCATATACTACATTTTGAGGATAGAATTGTCACTTTAGCTCCCCTTTGAACTGCTCCCAATCATTGATGGTGCAAACCCCTTTCTCCATGTCCGCCTTTTTCCTCCGCCATCACAACATAACGGTGTCGCTCAAATACATAGCCGTTGTCCGGATCTTGGCAGCTTCGCTAGTCATACAAACATGCTCAAAATAAGCATCTATTTGCCACAAGAAATTTTCAACATCTTGGGCATTCCTTTCACCACAAAACTCTTTTGGTTTAGAAGCCTCAATACGTGTCTCACAAACTGTAATGGGACCAGCAACTCCCGCACCGGCAGTCTCATCAACCTGCCTTTTCAAGGTCTCAAACTCTCGATGAAGAGAGGAGAGAGCTTCGATGAGCTTGAGTTCAAAGTTGGTCAGCCCTTCCTTGTTCACTTCCTCAAGCTCTTTAAGGTTACTCTTCACCTCATCAAGGCCCTCAAGAGAAACCATTTCAAGAGAACTAAAGTTGTTTTCAAAAACCACAAGTCACCTATTCAAGGCCGACAAACCAGCTTCAACTCCAATGATCTTCTCGTCGAGTTGGCTGGTTTCGGAAACTTCCCCTTCTTCCCCAAGGCTTCTGCCATAAGCAGGTGGGTTAGAAGAAGATTCTCTTCCCCTACTTTTATCACGTTTCTTGGCAGTGTCTCTCCGAACCTCCTGCTCCCTCTTCTGACCACCTTCTTCATTGCGTTGAGACTTCGACGTCATGCTCAAATCGTTGCTCTGATACCACTTATCACGGGCCTATTTTCTAAGGACTCATGGGATAGCGAAGAAGGGCTTGCACAGCTCCTTGTAAACTCAGTCCTATCACAAAAAAGCACACCAAAGTGCAGCAACAATCTGTCCAAAATAGTCCACACAAATAGCCAACAAGAAAGAAAATAAGAGGGCATGTTTTTGGGAGGCAAGTGCCAATTTTCTTGATATTTTTCTAAGTGTTCTCCTTACAAGTGAACCTTTACAATATCCTCAAAAAGCTGTAAAAACCAAGCTAAAAATGTAAAGGGACAAGTTCCCAAAAGGAAGGACTACAAGGGTGTCTTTACAAAGTCAAATATTAGGTGGGACAAGGTGGAGTATCCCTTCTCTCAAGTCAGCTTTGTCCCCTCTCTTGGGGTCCATTTTGGCTGAAAGTCAAGGCTATCCCATGCTCATCAAGGGTCTCCAAGTCATCTCTGAAAGCTGGAAAATAATCGACACGCCGTTTGAGACCCGCTGAAATGCAACGCGAATCTGCCTCGCCCACGGAACTGTCAAAATTTAATGTAGCTCCTTGCAGGGCGGTACACTACCTACTTATTTTGTTACAGTTTGTTAGAGTTTTTTTTATCTTATTGTAAATTACATTTTTTTTTTTGTAAAAGAATATGTAAATGATTTCAAAAGTTTAAACTAAGATCATAAAGACTCTTATAACCCCTTAATCTATCCCCTCCTTACTCTGCCAACCATTCTTAAAAAAATCACACAGAAATACGGAAATAGAATACACATAAAAAAGACTATTTGGTGAAAGAAAATAAAAAATTAGATTGAACACAAAGAGTGAAGAGTGTAAGATAGAGAGAGAAACTACATTAGAAAAAAAAACAATCATTTACTTTTCTCTCCCTAAAAACCACTTGATCCCCCACCAATCCCATAAAGAAGGCACTAAATAAACAGATAACATAAATTACTATCGTATAACACGCTATATTACAATCGATTAAATTGATTTTTTATAGCTTCATTAACACATACACACACTAATTTCACAAACAAACACATTTCTTCTTCACTTTGTTATGTATCCTCATGCGCGTTTAAAGAAGAAGGACAAAAGAGACATTTAACTTGAACTACTTATTAAGTGTGAAACAATCGTATTTAAATTTGGCACATTTTATTATATATCGCGATCGTAGAAGACACGAAAAACAATATATCGCGATCGCGAGACCTCTGTCCGCAGTCGCAAAGACTAGAGAAAAAAGGTTCATCGCGAATGCAAGCCCATGATTTGTGGCCGCCAAGGTCACGAAGAAGATAAATCACGATCGCGAGACTGAGGGTCACAATCATGAAGGTAAAAATAACCTGCACCAGAAACTGAAAACCAACAACTCAAACTCAATAAAAAGCCTCCGAATGGACCCTCGAGAATCTTTCAGAGTGCAATAAAAATAAACTGGACATGCTTGAGTATTCAAAGAGTATGAGAGATATCCTTTCGCAGGTCCTTTTAGTAATAGAGTGATGTTAGAAAGATGAGGTTGATGTTCTTATCATGACAGTGATGGTGTGATAGTTCCATCTAAGGTTATAAATGAGAAGGAAGAAGAGGATGAGGTTTTACTATGAGAAATAGTTAAATGAGAGCCCTTAGGTTGTTCCGAATGAGTTATTTTGTAGGAGTCCATAGAGTTGTTAGAGTACTAAGTTTGAATGTGGTGTTGTTAAACATTAGGTGGTTCTAAATATGAGCTCAATGTGTTGGTAAAGAGTAATAGTTTGGGATATGATTCCCTATAGAGAGGTATAGAACCTAAACCTAAGGATTTGGGTTAAGCTTGAATATAGTAAGAGCATACCATTAGAATCAGACCTTGGTAAGAGTAACCCCATTTCATACCCAGTCCAGTCGTCATTCGAGGACGAATGATCCCAAGCGGGAGATATTGTAACACCCCAAAAAAAAATTCG
Organism: Solanum acaule; assembly: GCA_036250505.1. Taxonomy (NCBI): domain Eukaryota; kingdom Viridiplantae; phylum Streptophyta; class Magnoliopsida; order Solanales; family Solanaceae; genus Solanum; species Solanum acaule. Next base: position 10,594 of record JAJOOR010006456.1, read on the forward strand.
AACTGAGACTCGAACCATCCTTCTTTGTGAGTAGGATTTTACCGAGGAAATTAAAATTTCTTGAGTGTTAAGGTCACTAGATATAACACCTTGATTTCCAAGAAGAACTAAAGAGAGTTCATTAAAGTCATTCCTAAGTTCCTTTAAGTTTTGGGTCAACTTCAAATGACCATAACTCCTAGCTCAGGAGGATTTAGGTGTGCTTCCAGATACCGTAGGAAATATCTTGGGATTATCTTTCCAACGCCGCTGAGTTTGCGCAATTCCGAGTTTGTATGAGTGAGATATGCATGCCCATTGGAAGTTGGGTTGTTTGGATAAGAAAAGTCAAATCCGAATTTTGGAAGGGTATTTTGGTCTTTTCCATACCCAATGACTTGATTTCATTTTTTGGTAATTAATTGGGGTCTAAACTAGGGTTGGTCAGTTTATGATTTTGAGATTTGAGTTAGGGTTTTGAGAGAAGAGAAAAGAAGAGGAGAAAGGAGAAGAGAAGGCAAGAAATCGTCAATTCTTGAAGCTAAGGTCGTGGATTTCATCCAGGGGTGATCCCTACGAGGTATGTGAGTTCACATAGCATTGGGTTCATTCACCCATGCCAAACATGTTTATTTCAGTATGATTTTCGTCCTAAAAGAGTGAGACTTTGATGTTCATGAGTTGTATTCTTGAATTGTTTTCGTTCTTGAATTTGGGATGAGATTGAGGAGTTCTTGAGAGTTTAAGGTCGATTTTAGATTTTGTTTTGATTAGATTCTTGTGTACATATCCTGGGTATTTGAATCTAAGGAGGAATTGAGAAAAAGAAACGATTTAAGGCAAATTGGGGTTAGAAAATGAAGAAGTAACAAGTCGGACAAATCTGGGTACCAGGTCCACGTCGCGGACCTGTTCCTCAGGATTGACAAAGTTGTCTTCGTGTCGCGGAGTAGTCACGGACCGTTATGCCTCAAAATTTATTTCGCGACCAAATAATTTAATGCATCTCCGCTTCGCGGACTAACTTTCAAATAGTGTTTTTTTCATGTTTAACTATCTAAAAACACTCCTAAACATCACGAGATCTTTCCTATCACAAGTCACAACCTTGAATTCATAAATCAAATTCAAGGTAGAGTTGAGAGTCAAGTTTTGAGAGTTCTTTCAAACATTTTTTAGAAAGTCCTTTAGAGTCTTTTTGAGGAATCTTCTACAATTTCTAATAACTTGTTTCAAGACTCGAGCAAGTGAGTATGAGAATAAGGAGATTTTATTCATGAGTCTACTTTATCATCACGATATCCTTTATAACATAAACCATAACTCTTGAATTCATAATTCACATTCAATAAAGAGTTAAGAGTAGAGTTCAAGGAAGCCTTTGAGTTCAATTGTGAATCCTTTGAGATTATATTTCTAATCATGGGACTACTATATGTTACCCATGAAGTCCTTGAGTTGAATTGTTCATGCCTATAATTCCGCATGAACCCTATAAGTCGAACAATCTTGAGATGAGAAGTATCTTTGAGTCCTTGAGTTGAGTAGTTCATGTTCATAATTCTACATGAACCCTCTGAGTTGAGCATCCTTGAAATGAGTAGTATCATTGAAGTTCTTGAGTTCCAAGTATTTAGTTCTATCTATGGTTATTGAAAACCTTGCATTGAGTCGTTCACGTCCACAATTCAGCATTAACCATAATTTAAGAAGTTTTTTACAAACGTTTTAACTTTGTTTTAAGACTTAAACTTTGCGTTGAGTAAAAAGTATGAGTAAATAAGTTCATTTCTTAAAATAATATATGGGAACTAAGTATTCCCAAGAGTAAATGTTTTCACATTTAAAAGAGGAGGAAACTGAGATTTCCAAAAGAGTTCTGAGCAGTTTGTGTAACATCTCTTTTTAGAGAATGATTCTGAGTAATAATCTCAAACCACAGAAAGAGTTATGTTTTTAAACATTTGAGCAGTGTATTTTGGAGTAGTATCGAGCACCGATATGGGAACGAGTTTGGGTTAAGATAACTCAGGTCTCCATAAACCATGTAACCATCATGGTTTGAGATTCATATTGATCAATAGATCTCCGCGTCCTGCCAGTTAGCTAAGTAGACTCACTCTACCGAGATAGAAAGGATCACACTTTTTAGATGACTCCTTAGTGCTTTTTAGCATAGACTAGTGGATCCACTTAGTTAAGGCGTTTTATATGACAGCAAAGTATAGGATGGTTCTGGCAGCGTGGGCAAGACATTGTATCATCACTTAGGCTCATAGTGATGGTTGTCGGTTAGAGAAACTCCATAGAGTTATATTGTATTTTTATATACACATTGGGTATTATTGTATTTTTCAATTCATTGACCGGCTATCTACAATTTTATAGCTTTCCATATATATTGCATCTTTTACTATTGTTTTATCCTTGAGTATCTTGAGTTGAGTACCTTCGAATTTAGTATCTTGAGTTGATTTTTGCTTCATTGTGTCGAGTACCTTATTGTTGAGTTTCACTTAGTTGATAACGTTATTACTGAGTTTAGTATCTTATTCTTGAGTACTTCTGAGTTGAGTAAGTTTGAGTAGTTTTGAGTATTCTTGAGTATTCCCTGAGTTAAGTAAGTTTGAGAAGATGTAAGTATGTTTCCCTTTTTATCAAGTTCCAAGCTTATGTTATGCTTTAGAATTTCTCTTACATGCTCGTACATTCCATGTACAGAGACATTTGGCCTGCATCCTTTCATGATGAAGAGTCAGGTATTCAGGATCATCAACAGGAGCTTCGTTGATATCAGATGGAGTTCGAGTTAGCTATGGTGAGACTCCTTGCTTCCGGAGGATTTCATTTACCTTTCAGTACAAGTGAGAGACCCTAACCTTTAGATAACTCCTAGCTCAGGATGAGTTAGGTGTGCTTCCAGATATGGTAGGAAAGATCTTGGGATTATCTTTGCAATGCCGCTGAGTTTGCATGATTCCGAGTTCGTATGAATGAGATATTCCCATTGGAAGATGGGTTGTTTGTATAAGTAAAGTCCAATCCGGATTTTGGAAGGGTATTTTGGTCTTTTCCATACCCAATGACTTAATTTCGTTTTTTGGTAATTAATTGGGGTCTAAACTGAAGTTGGTCGATTTACGCTTTTGAGATTTGAGTTAGGATTTTGAGATAAGAGAAAAGAAGAGGAGAAAGGAGAAGAGAAGGAAAGGAATCGTCAATTCTTGAAGCTAAGGCCGTGGATTTCGTCCTGGGTGATCCCTATGAGGTATGTGAGTTCACATAGCATTGGGTTCGTTCACCCACGTGCCAAACATGTTTATTTCAGTATGATTTTCGTCCTAAAAGATTTAGACTTTGATGTTCTTGAGTTGTATTCTTGAATTGCTTTCGTTCTTGAATTTGTGATGAGATTGAGGAGTTCTTGAGAGTTTAAGGTCGCTTTTAGAATTGTGTTTAGATTAGATTGTTGTGTACATATGTTGGGTATCTGAATCTAAAGAGGAATTAAGAATAATAATCGATTTTAGGCGAATTTGGATTAGAAAACAAAGAAGGAACAAGTCGGGCAAATCTTGCGGACCTGTTCCTCAGGATTGACAAAGTTGTCTTCGCGTCGCGGAGCAGTCATGAACCGTTTTGTCTCAAAATTTATTTCACAACCAAATAATTAAATGGATCTCCACGTCGCGGACTTGCTTCCAGGCAGTGATTTCTTGATCGTTTTTCATGTTTAACTATCTAAAAACACTCCTAAACATCACGAGATCTTTCTTATCACAAGTCACAACCTTGAATTCATAAATCAAATTCAAGGTATAGTTGAGAGTGAAGTTTTGAGTGTTTTTTCAAACATTTTTTAGAAAGTCCCTTTGAGTCTTTTTGAGGAGTCTTCTACAATTTCTAATAACTTGTTTCAAGACTCGAGCAAGTGAGTATGAGAATGAGGAGAATATATTCATGAGTCTACTTTATCATCACGAGATCCTTCATATCATGAACCATAACTCTTGAATTCATAATTCACATTCAATAAAGAGTTAAGAGTATAATTCAAGGAAGCTTTTGAGTTCAATTGTGAGTCCTTTGAGATTATATTTCTAATAATGGGACTATTACATGTTACCCATAAAGTCCTTGAGTTGAATTGTTCATGCACATAATTCCGCATGAACCCTATAAGTCGAACAGTCTTGAGATAAGAAGTATCTTTGAGTACTTGAGTTGAGTAGTTCATGCTCATAATTCTGCATGAACCCTCTGAGTTGAGCATTCTTGAAATGAGTAGTATCATTGAAGTTCTTGAGTTCCAAGTATTTAGTTCTATCTATGGTTATTGAAAATCTTGCATTGAGTCGTTCACGTCCACAATTCGGCATGAACCATATTTTAAGAAGTCTTTTACAAAAGTTTTAACTTTTTTTTAAGACTTAAGCTTTGAGTTGAGTAAAGAGTAAGAGTAAATAAGTTCATTTCTTAAAATGATATATAGGAACTAAGTATTCTCAAGAGTAAATGTTTTCACATTTAAAAGAGGAGGAAACTGATATTTCCAAAAGAGTTTTGAGCAGTATGAGTAACATCTCATTTTAGAGAAAATCTTTGAGTAATAATCTCAAACCACATAAAGAGTTATATTTTTAAACATATGAGCTGAGTATTTTGGGAGTAGTATCGAGCATCGATATGGAAACTAGTTTGGGTTCAAATAACTCACGTCTCCATAAACCATATAGCCATTATGGGTAAAAAGGATCATACTTTTTAGATGACTCTTTAGTGCTTTTTAGCATAGAGTAGTGGATCCACTTATTTAAGGCGTTCTATATAACGGCAAAGTATAGGACAGTTTTGGCAGCGTGGGAAAGACATTGTATCATCACTTAGGCTCATAGTGGTGGTTGTCGGTTAGAAAAACTCCCACAAAGTTATATTGTATTTTTATATACACATTGAGTATTATTGTATTTTTCAATATATTGAGTTGCTATCTACAGTTTTACAGCTTTCCATATATATTGCATCTTTTACTATTGCTTTATCCTTGAGTATCTTGAGTTGAGTACCTTTGAGTTAAGTACCTTCGAGTTGAGTATCTTGAGATGATTTGTGCTTCATTGTGTCGAGTACCTTATTGTTGAGTTTCACTGAGTTGAGAACGTTATTACTGAGTTTAGTATCTTATCCTTGAGTACTTCTGAGTTGAGTAAGTTTGAGTAGTTTTGAGTATCATTGAGTATTCCCTGAGTTGAGTATGTTTCTGAAGATGTAAGTATGTTTCCCTTTTTATCAAGTTTCAAGCTTTTGTTATGCTTTAGAATTCCCCTTACATGCTCGTACATTTCATGTACTGAGCCATTTGTCCTGCATCCTTTCATGATGCAGATTCAGGTATTCAGGATCATCAACAGAAGCTTCGTTTATACCATATGGATTTCGAGTTAGCTATGGAGAGCCACCTTGTTTCCGAAGGATTTCATTTACCTTTCAGTTATATCAGTTGCTAGGATGTTGTGGGTCTTGTCCCAACTTCCATCATTGTCATTTAGAGACTTCATAGATAAATAGTAGAATTTGAGAAGTCTGTTTCATTTATCTTATTAAATGTATTAAAGACTTGAGTCGTCTATTGTTGGCTAGTTGAATATTCTATTTTTATTCAAAGTTATTCATTTGAGTTCAAGATTTGTAAGTTTCATGAATTTTATTCAGTTTTTAAGCTTTGTATGCTTGGGTTATTCTTCCGCTTGTAGTCAGTCGGGATGAGGGTTCGCTTGGGGACCAATAATGGTTCTCAAGTGCTGGTCACGTCCAGGGTGTAGGCTCGGGTCGTGACAAACTTGGTATCAGAGCACAGAGTTCAAGTGGCCTAGGGTGTCTATGAAGCCGTGTCAATAGGATCTTGTTTATGGTTGTGAGGGCCCCACTTCTATAAATGAGGGACTACAGACATTTAAGATAAGTTTCTCATCTTTCATACTCTTAATCGTGCAATAGAGCTATGTCATAGATATTTATTCTAACTGGTGCGTTCTCATATTCATTCGACTACCCATCATACTAGAGGTGGTTGAACAAAAAAATTCAGTCATTTATCAATGAGTTGTTCTTAGCAAAAATCTTGAGGAAGTCATGTGACTCCAGAGGGGCTTGAGAGAAGCCCATGAGTGAGTAAGTGTTCAGTTTCAGAGGAATGCACACATAATTATATGAATTGTGCATTTGAGCTAACAACGAGTTGTACTCTTTTCCTTAAGCCTTGTTTCAGCTGAGATCCTTATGAGGAGGTATCTTTAGAGCTTGGGTAATATTTCCATCTGAAAAGGTATCATGAGTTACGAGATCATGAGTAGTAGTTGTGAAAGAGCTCAGAGTTAGATGAAAGTATACAGAGGTTTAGTAATCCTAGAAAGGGAGATAGTGCTGAGGCAAACTATGTTATTATAGTCATGCACCCAGTAAGTTATTGATAAGGAGTTTTCCCTTATGGGTAGAGAAAGTATTGCTAGTCAAGATGAGTTAGAGCATATTTTAATCAGAATAGAGTTGATGTCGATGTGCCATCGTATTAGAGGAGACTAAATTCATGTGTTGAATAAGAGAGCAGAGTATTTATGAAGTGATAGATCTAAGGTAGGCTTATGATTTGTTTGAGAGGGTCATGATGTTTAGAAGGTTATAGAACTGATCAAGTAATGAGGTATAGTATGGTAGGCGAGCAATCATATCGATATTCAGATTTAGTAATAAATATTAAGCTTGAATTTGAGCTGAGTGTCATGATAAAAAGAATGGCAACCCTCAATGATGTCAGTCTTGAGATTTGATCTAGTAGACTTGACATATAGTAGGTGAGGAATTGAGATGTTTGTTGCAATGAATGTGAGTAGTACAAGTGAGAGACCCTAACCTTTAGATAAGGGCAGTGAAGCGTGGCTAAGTCACAAGAGTAACAAGAGCATTAAGAGGTGTACTGAGAGGGTATGCAATCAGAAGATGTTAAGAGAAACATCTTAGAAAGAGGTCTTAGTACTTGCTTATTGAGAGTTTGGTAGTCTCGAGACAAACTTCTCCTAAGTGTTAGAGAAAAAGAGGATGTAGACCAGTTAGAGATAATGGAATAGGTCCATAGCTTTCAAGTGTCAGCTTTAGACCTAAGGGGGAGATGACGAGATGAGAAATCAAGTCAAGTGTTTGAGAGTAAGATAGTATGAGTTTCAAAGAGTAAGGGAGATATCCTTTCGGAGGTCCTTTCAGTAATAGAGTGATGTTATAAAGAGGAGGTTGATGTTCTTATCGTGGTAGTGATGATGTGATAGTTCCATCTAAGGTTATAAATAAGAAGGAAGAAGAGGATGAGGTTTTACTACGAGAAATAGTTAAATGAGAGCCCTTAGTTGGTTCCGAAGGAGTTATTTAGTAGGAGTCCATAGAGTTGTTAGAGTACTAAGTTTGAATGTGGTGTTGTTAAACATTAGGTGGTTCTTGATATGAGCTCAATGTGGTGGTAAAAATTAATAGTTTGGGATTGATTCCCTATAGAGAGGTATAGAACTCGAACCTAAGGATTTGGGTTAAGCTTGAATATAGTAAGAGCATACCATTAGAATTAGACCTTGGTAAGAGTAACCCCATTCCATACCCAGTCCAGTCGTCATTCGAGGACGAATGATCCCAAGGGGAAGATATTGTAACACCCTAAAAAAAATTTCGAACTGAGACTCGAACCATCCTTCATTGTGAGTAGGATTTTACCGAGGAAATTAAAATTTCTTGAGTGTTAAGGTCACTAGATATAACACCTTGATTTCCAAGAAGAACTAAAGAGAGTTCATTAAAGTCATTCCTAAGTTCCTTTAAGTTTTGGGTCAACTTCAAATGACCATAACTCCTAGCTCAGGAGGATTTAGGTGTGCTTCCAGATACCGTAGGAAAGATCTTGGGATTATCTTTCCAACGCCGCTGAGTTTGCATGATTCTGAGTTTGTATGAGTGAGATATTCCCATTGGAAGTTCGGCTGTTTGGATAAGGAAAGTCCAATCCGGATTTTGGAAGGGTATTTTGGTCTTTTCCATACCCAATGACCTAATTTCATTTTTTGGTAATTAATTAGGGTCTAAACTAAAGTAGGTCAGTTTACGCTTTTGAGATTTGAGTTAGGGTTTTGAGAGAAGAGAAAAGAAGAGGAGAAAGGAGAAGAGAAGGCAAGGAATCGTCAATTCTTGAAGCTAAGGTCGTGGATTTTGTCCAGTGATGATCCCTACGAGGTATGTGAGTTCACATAGTGTTGGGTTCGTTCACCCACACGCCAAACATGTTTATTTCAGTATGATTTTTGTCCTAAGAGATTAAGACTTTGATGTTCTTGAGTTGTATTCTTGAATTGCTTTTGTTCTTGAATTTGGGATGAGATTGAGGAGTTCTTGAGAGTTTAAAGTTGATTTTAGAGTTGTGTTTTGATTAGATTCTTGCGTACATATGCTGGGTATCTGAATCTAAAGAGGAATTGAGAAAAAGAATCGATTTTAGGTAAATTGGGGTTAGAAAATGAAGAAGGAACAAGTCGGACAAATCTGGCGGACCTGTTCCTCAGGATTGACAAAGTTGTCTTCGCGAAGCGAAGAGGTCACGGACTGTTTAGCCTCAAAATTTATTTCGCGACCAAATAATTAAATGTATCTCCGCGTCGTGGACTTGCTTCCAGACAGTGATTTCTTAATCGTTTTTCATGTTTAACTATCTAAAAACACTCCTAAACATCACGAGATCTTTCCTATCACAAGTCACAACCTTGAATTCATAAATCAAATTCAAGGTAGAGTTGAGAGTCAAGTTTTGAGAGTTCTTTCAAACATTTTTTAGAAAGTCCCTTTGAGTCTTTATGAGGAGTCTCCTACAATTTCTAATAACTTGTTTCAAGACTCGAGCAAGTGAGTATGAGAATGAGGAGAATGTATTCATGAGTCTACTTTATCATCACGAGATCCTTCATAACATGAACCATAACTCTTGAATTCATAATTCACATTCAAGAGAGAGTTAAGAGTAGAGTTCAAGGAAGCCTTTGAGTTCAATTGTGAATACTTTGATATTATATTTCTAATCATGGGACTATTACATGTTACCCGTGAAGTCCTTGAGTTGAATTGTTCATGCCTATAATTCCACATGAACCCTACAAGTCGAACAGTCTTGAGATGAGAAGTATCTTTGAGTCCTTGAGTTGAGTAGTTTATGCTCATAATTCTGCATGAACCCTCTAAGTTGAGCATCCTTGAAATGAGTAGTATTATTGAAGTTCTTGAGTTCCAAGTATTTAGTTCTATCTATGGTTATTGAAAACCTTGCATTGAGTCGTTCACGTCCACAATTCGGTATGAACCATATTTTAAGAAGTCTTTTACAAATGTTTTAACTTTGTTTTAAGACTTAAGCTTTGAGTTGGGTAAAAAGTAAGAGTAAATAAGTTCATTTCTTAAAATGATATATGGGAACTAAGTATTCTCAAGAGTAAATGTTTTCACATTTAAAAGAGGAGGAAACTGAGATTTCAAAAAGAGTTCTGAGCAGTTTGAGTAACATCTCTTTTTAGAGAAAGATTTTGAGTAATAATCTCAAACCACAGAAAGAGTTATGTTTTTAAACATATTAGCTGAGTATTTTAAGAGTAGTATCGAGCACCGATATGGGAATGAATTTGGGTTCAGATAACTCACGTCTCTATAAACCATGTAGCCATCATGGGTAGAAAGGATCATACTTTTTAGATGACTCTTTAGTGCTTTTTAGCATAGACTAGTGGATCCACTTAGTTAGGGCGTTCTATATGACGACAAAGTATAGGATAGTTCTGGCAGCGTGGGCAAGACGTTGTATCATCACTTAGGCTCATAGTGGTGGTTGTCGGTTAGAGAAACTCCACAGAGTTATATTGTATTTTTATATACACATTGAGTATTATTGTATTTTTCAATACATTGAGTTGCTATCTACAGTTTTTACAGCTTTGCATATATATTGCATCTTTCACTATTGCTTTATCCTTGAGTATCTTAAGTTGAGTACCTTCGAGTTGAGTATCTTGAGGTGAGTATCTTGAGTTGATTTGTGCTTCATTGTGTCGAGTACCTTATTGTTGAGTTTCATTGAGTTGAGAACCTTATTACTGAGTTGAGTATCTTATCCTTGAGTACTTCTGAGTTAAGTAAGTTTGAGTAGTTTTGAGTATCATTGAGTATTCCCTGAGTTGAGTAAGTTTGAGAAGATGTAAGTATGTTTCCCTTTTTATCAAGTTTCAAGCTTATGTTATGCTTTAGAATTCCCCTTACATGCTAGTACATTCCATGTACTGAGCCATTTGGCTTGCATCATTTCATGATGCAAATTCAGGTATTCAGGATCATCAATTGGAGCTTCATTGATACCACATGGAGTTCGAGTTAGCTATGGTGAGCCTTATTGCTTCTGAAGGATTTCATTTACCTTTCAGTTATATCAGTTGCTAGGATGTCGTGGGTCTTGTCCCGACTTCCATCTTTGTCATTTAGAGGCTTCATAGATAGATAGTAGAGTTTGAGAAGTCTGTTTCATTTATCTTATTAAATGTATTAAAGACTTGAATTGCCTATTGTTGGCTAGTTGAATATTCTATTTTTATTCAGAGTTATTCATTTGAGTTAAAGTTTGTAAGTTTCATGAATTTTATTCAGTTTTTAAGCTTTGTATGCTTGAGTTAAGTCTTCTGCTTGTAGTCAGCCAGGATGAGGGTTCGCTTAGGGACCAGTAATGGTTCTCGAGTGTCGGCCACGTCCAGGGTGTAGGCTTGGGTCGTGACACTACCCCACTTAAATCGATATTTCGGACTTAATGGAATCGTCGAATTTATGAAAGAGCTCAAATCACGGAATTAGCCTCTCGGACCACTCTTATGGCTCAAAGCTCAACTTCTCACCCAAACACCCAAAACTCGATCTAAAGCTTTGGAAACCTTACCAACCACTCTACTAACTCAAACTCGACGTACCAGAAGCGATGAAACTAACATAATATTCATCCATTGCTCGAAACTCAAAATGTTGACCAAAGTCAATCCTAACAAAAATTCTCAACTCAAGAAGGATTAAGTCACCAAAAACACACCCGATCACCTCGGGGACCACACCAATCATTTCCGAAACACAAACTAAACATAAAAATGCTAAGGGAAGGGCAAAATGATCATTTCACAATTTCAAGTAAATTCACAAGAAATGAGACATCACAAGAACACGTCATAATTTTGTTATGTGAGAAGGTTTGTCACATTTTATTATATTCTCACAGTTATTTGAAGAGGAAGGACCAAAAAAATATTTAACTTGAATGACTTATTAAGTACGAAACAATCATATCTAATGATAAAAAAATGTGTATAAATCTTTCCATTTGAAATATTAAAATCATAAAAACTAATCAATAATTAAACTAACAACTGAATACAATTTTTGAAAAAAGTTTGTTGTTAGTTTAAGTAGGAGGGGGGAAATGAGGAAAGAAAGAAAAAAAGACGTCATGATTTCATTATGTGAGAAGATTTGAATTGTTCTATTATATCCTCACAAATGTTTGAATACAAAGAACAAAAAAGACATTTAACTTAAACTACTTACTAAGTGCGAAACAATTATATATGAATTTGACAGATCTTATTATATCCTCATATGTGTTTGATGGACAAAAAAGTCATTTAACTTAAACTATTTATTAAGTGCGTTATAAATATAACTAAAATAAGAGGTTTACACGTTAAGTATATATTTGACGCGTACTTAAACAAACAAACACCAAAGATAACAAACCCAAAACAAACATTAAAATAACCTCAAATATTAAAAAATTATAGAATAGAGTAAATAAAAATAGTTATATTAATTTACTAATAAATATAATAATACACTATAATATTTACAACCTTTACGATTTATTTTCTTGATAATAAGTTGCTTGTTTATATAGAATATATAACATGAATCTTTTTTTATACGTATGCAGATTTTTTTTAGAAAAAATCTAACAATTTAAAAATAGAAAAACGGCAATAAAATTGGAATCTTATTGATCAAAAGAGTCGTTTGATAGAGTGCATTAAAAAAATGCATGTATTAATTTTGTGTATTACTAGTATTTTATTTTGGTACATTTTTTCCACCTGCGTATAACTAATGCATAACAAAAAGTTCTAACGCATGCATGCATTACCATGATTAAAAGCATAATTATCCCTCCAAATATTTTCCACGTCCTTTTTATCATACTTGTGGAGGTCATTAAATCAAATACTGCAATATGTATAAGAAATAATTTCAGCACAACTTATACAAACCGTAAACATAACTAATATCAACATTATTAATATATTATATTTATCATTGTTCTTATACACCTTACCGAACGGAATAATTTTTCTTCTCGTTGGTTGTAAAGAAATATGCCATTGATTCCTAAAGTTTGAACCAAAAATCATAAAAACTTTTACAGTCCTCTTCACCTATCCCCCTTACCCTGGCATCCCCCACCCCCACACTTACCCCTAGAAAAAAATCACACTGAAAGACAGAAAATAGAATAGATACAAAAGCTATTTGGTGAGAGAAAACCAAAAATCAAACTAAACACACAGAGTGACGAGTGTGAGATATAGAGAGAGAAACTACTTTAGTAAAAAGAACATACCTTTACTTTACTTTTCTCTCTCTAAAAACCACCAAACCCCCTGACCCCCACCCCCCCACCCCGCATACCAACCTCACAGTTGATCAAAACCATTCTCCATAGCTTCTTTCACACATACACACACTACTTTCACAAACAGACACTCTTCTTCTTCACTTCTGTTCATACATATTTTATTTTATATATACGTATAGTCGTACATATAGATACATCTATATAGGTTTGTGTACAGAGAGAGAGAGGAGGAGGAAAATGGAGAGGTACAGTGGGACCCAAGCAATGGAGGGTGCACCGGTGGATCCGGTGTCTGAATGGGCTGTTCCAGGCGGAGAGACGGGGCTTGAAGGTGAGTTATGGAAACTTGCTTACTACATTTGAATTTCATGTGAATTTCGTTTGAATTTCACCCCAAATTGCTGCTCTCAATTTGGGTAATGTGGGTTTTTTTAACGATCCTTTTTTTTTTGTGTTGATTTTCCTTAATGCAGAACCTATGTGGCAGTTATCACTTGGTACTGGACCAGAACCCTACCCTGAAAGGCCTAACGAGCCTGATTGTATCTATTACTTGCGTACTGGCTTCTGTGGTTATGGTGTGAGGTGTCGGTTTAATCATCCACGGGACCGTACTTCGGTAAATGAGTTTTTTTTGGAACTTTTATTTTGGGGGTATGAAAAAAGATTGAATTTTTAGGGTTTATTTTGCTTGATCACTGATTTTTATGTGCCCAATTGGGGTTGATCTTATGATTTGATGGGTTTTCTCTTGTGGGTTTTGTTCTAGATGTGTAAAGTTTGATCCTTTACTTTTTGTTGGACATTTTTGAATTCTGATGTTAAAATCTTGATAAGCATTGCCTTGAGTTATATTTGTACTAATTAGTGGATGGGTGTACTTAAAATCCTGCATTCACCTCTGGTGATTGAAGTTTAAGAGATCTTTCTTTTGTTCAGATTTGTTGTTGTTGGTTTTTAGTTTAATATGTGGCCAAGACTGGGAATTTTAACATGCATTTGGTTGTGTTGGGTTTTGTGAACTGAACGGCAGGTTTTGGGAGCGATGAGAGCTACTGGAGGAGAATACCCAGAAAGAGTGGGTCAACCTGTTTGTCAGGTAGGTTTTCCTTACATGCTATGCTTATCAGTTTCAGAATGTTGGGTGTTTTATTGAATGATCAAATTCGAAGAATATGTGGTTTCTGGATTAGGCTCTGGTTAGTTTAATCAATTCGTCTGCTTGCTGTTGATTATGTATTACGTAAGCTCTCATCTTGTTAGTACAATCAATTCGTCTTCTTGCTGTTGATTATGTAATATGGGAGCTCCCATCTGGTTAATTTAATCAATTCGTCTGCTTGCTGTTGATTTCGTACTACGTAAGCTCCCATCTTGTTAGTACAATCAATTCGTCTTCTTGCTGTTGATTATGTACTACGTGAGCTCCCATCTGGTTAGTACAATCACTTCGTCTGCTTGCTATTGATTCTGTACAGTTTGAACTCCCATTTTGCTGATCATAATTCGTCCTTTTCCTTCTTTTGGATCTCTGATGTGCTAAATGGAAGCTTATGTTGCTCTTCAATCTGGTGTAGTATTTATAATTCTCCTAGACTTGCCATATATCTGTCAGATGCATACTGGAAAGATTCAATTTGCCTGATTTATCTGTGATAATAATCGTCATCTTGCTGTCTGATAAGTGATAAGTGCATGAACTTCTTTTCCTGTTAGACGTGAATTCGTCCTTTTGTTCCTTGATCTGGAAATTTTCCATTACCATGTTTGTGAATTCAACTCTAAATTAAAAAAATTCCATATCTGATAAAAAAAATTCACGCAAGGGCCGGGAGTTGTGTACTATCCTCGATTGTCCATGTAAATTTCAATTTTGGCCCACAGTTTCATCCCTTCTATTGATCATTTTCTTGATAATATCTTTTGTCCATGTTCTGCAAGTGTTTTTATTGTTCATGATAATAATACATTTTTAATCAACATTTCCTGATGTTGGAAAAACACGCATGGTTGAATTATCTATGTTACTTTTTGTTTTTGTTGTCTCTGTAGCAGGATATGTTTTTTTTCTTCTTGGTAAGCACTTTTTTTTTGTACTTCTGCTAATGCTGTAAGTTCTACTTATAGGGAATGCATTCTGCATTGCTTGTTTGTGCTAGTAAAACATGCTTCTATTTTTTATTTCTTTTGTATTATGGAATTCAATGACTGTTCTAAACATTTAGTTTGAGTAACTGGGTTTAGTTCACTTCTCATCTTTGGAGTGTTAATAATTCTTCTGTTGGAAAATGTGCTTCCACTATATACCAGCTCCCCATGGTTCATATGTTGATTTAGTCTGACGAGTGAAGGTTTTCTATCCTTGACATAAAAATTCTCTTTATTTGGAACTTTTATTAGGTAATCCTTCTCCTTTGATTCTATCATTCTATGTCATAGACTCTTCCCGTTTGCGGTTCCTATTGATTGCATCTCTTGATTACGTTTAAAGTTCTGAGCTTTGCTGCTTGTTTGTTTTTAAAATAATCTCATGTTTTCTATCCACTTTGGAACTCCTGTGTGGTCTACCAGAGTCGTTGTCTCATTAATGTACATTATTATCATTTCAGTTTCATGCTGAAGATGTTTCTCCCACCTGTATGTTGATTAGATTGCTTTGCAGTTGAACACCAAACATTCAGTATCTTCTCCCAATTTTGTGGAGTCGACTGCATTTTGATGGATTCGGCTTTCTATGATTTGTCTCAAATGTTAAAGTAGCTCATCTTTCTTACTTTTTAGTTGATCATCAAAATAAAAAAATTGAATATTGTATCTTTTTTTTATCAAAGAATGTTATATCTGCTTTCCTTTATCTTTATTAGATTTGTTCTGTACTTAATACTTAATATGTTCTCAAATGATAAGCCACTGTCAAATGCTTGCTTAAAAAATTATGATTTTCCTATTAACTGTTGAATGTGCAGACAGTTGCTCAGCCAAAAGTGACTGGTTATGTGTCCTGGTTTTCTGGCGACTTCTATTTGGATATTTCATATATAAACCTACATTTTCATTGCAATAATGCTAGTTGTTTCTAATTCTGATTTGCAGTACTATATGAGGACAGGAATGTGTAAGTTTGGTGCTTCATGCAAATATCATCATCCAAGACAGGGAGGTGTATCTCCAGCACCGGTGACAGTTAACGTTTATGGCTACCCGCTGCGTCTGGTCTGCCTTCTTTTTGTTTTCAATCAGTCTTTCATCTGATTATTTTGTTTTGTTCCGTTCCGTTCCGTTCCTTGTGTTTTCTTTTCTTTCTTTTGGTTTTACTCCTTGAAAAAGTTTCAGTATGATTGTTTCCTTTTGAGTTGACTCATAGAGTTCCTGTCACAGGGGGAAAAGGAATGTTCGTATTTTGTGAAAACAGGGCAGTGTAAATTTGGCGTCACTTGTAAATTTAATCATCCACAACCTGCTGGAGCACAAGTGCCTGCACCAGCAGCTGGACCTGGACCTGGACCTCTGACTGCGCCAGCAGCTGTTCCTGCACCACACATTTATCCAACGGTGCAGTCTCCTGTTCAATCAGCTCAACAATACGGGGTAGTTTCTGGCAACTGGCCAGTTGCAAGGCCTACTCTACTTCCTGGTTCATATATCCCTGGGACTTATGGTTCTATGCTTCTTCCCCCAGGGATGGTTCCTCTACCAGGTTGGACTCCTTATCCGGTAGGTACATCATAAATGCTTCTTTCATCTCAATTTTTCTGGATGCACCAACTATCTGCTAAGTTTTAATTTATGCGGTATAGGCTCCTGTTAATCCAGTTCCCTCCCCAAGTACTCAACTTGCTGCTGCAGCAGGCCCCATGTATGGGCTTTCTCAACTATCTCCTTCAGCACCTGCCTACACAGGACCATATTTATCTGTTCCTTCTCCTGCCGGTCCTTCTAGCAGCAGTCAGAAGGAGCATGCATTTCCAGAAAGGCCTGGACTTCAAGAATGTCAGTACTACATGAAGTATGGGGACTGTAAATATGGATCTTCTTGTAGATACCATCATCCACCTGAATGGAGTGGACCTAAAACAAGTTTTATCCTCAGTGCTATGGGCCTCCCTCTTCGTCCGGTGAGAATCTTTGTGTGCAATCTTTAGATTGAAATTCTACGTATGGGTCAGCACATCAGTGTTTCTATTTTTTTTTGCTAAAGCATTCTCCATGAGTCCATGTTAAATTTAACCTTTCTTTCTCTAACCTTTAAATCTGGTATTACATTACTATTTGATAGACAGACTCTTATAAATGTATGAAATAGGAAAGAAGACATTATGTGTCCTAGGATATTTAGGATTAAGCAGTGCACTACTAATTGTGATGGTATATTGCATGAAGTGAAGAGTGTTTGAATTATTGCATCAGACAACTTTTACAAGGAGGTATCTGCATTTGTTGACATTGTTGCTATTAGAGTGGGCAGGGCTACTTTTTGGAAGGACAATTACTTAAGTTAGGAAATAGTATTTGACTTTGTGATGGAATATGTTGAATTTACTTTTTGTTTCAAAAGAGTTGATTGTCAAGGTTAAACATGGTATCATTAGTTTGTCATCTGTGGTGCAGTAATAATTGAAAAAAGATGATTACTTTTCTTCTTCTCATATTTGAGGAAAATACTTTTCAAGCAACGAGGAAAATACTTTTCAAGCAACGAGGAAAATACTTTTCAAGTAACAAGGAAAGTGCTTGTGAGGGAGATTCTTGGGTTTTTACCGTGCATAAGGATTAGGTAGGATGTTTGCTTTTCTTTAAAAAATAGACAATTTTTTTGGATATCAGATTCGCTGACGTATTCTTTTAGGAGAAACTACAGATAGTAAATTGAAGAGTGTTGAAGGATACTTGGGCTGAAAATGCTACATACTTGTTGAAAGTACATATTAGTTCTGATGATGAAATGCTGGTCTTAATAGCTCATGCTCACAGTTATTTCTGGCCAGTTTTTGGGGCTATCGACAAACAATTGATGTTTAGATGAAAACCATCATACTACTTTCAAACTGATGACACCTTAGTGAATCAGCAATTGGTCATACTATCTTGTTGTGCCTGTTTTACCCAGATCTGTGTGGTTGTTGCCGCAGTCTGACCTTTTAGTGTTATCTCCTAGGTTACATAGATTTGGGGAACATCGTTTCTGATAATTTTCCCATGGCTCTTATGTTTCAATTAAGGAGTTCTGCAACTGCTGCAACTATATCTGATATTGAGTGAGGATGTCCAAGAAGAATTTATTGATTTTTGAATTAGTTGTTTCAACGTTTTTTCTATAAGAAATTCATGCATGTTGTTTGAATGTCTAAAAACCTAGGACGTTTGGGGAGAGCTTTTAATAGATTTATAATTCTAATATTTTTTTTTTGAAATCAGTAACTTTGTATCATTTCAAGGATCAAAACAGTACTTGGGTAGTACTGAAACCATATTTACAATAGAGCTCTAGTGTCTTTCCTTTCTAGCTATAGAGAATCTAGAACATCTATGCTAGACACAGTATCATTAGAATAAATTTGATTACACCAAAAACATAGCAGTAAGATGAAGTTCAACTTGATCTTCTGCACATCATTCTCTAAGCTCTCAAAACATCTGGAATTCCTCTCCTTCCAGATTGTCCACCAGATACAAGCTAAGACAATTCTCCATCTACTCCTATCCTTTGCATGTGAACATATTCCCTCCCAGCTGCTAAGAGCCTCTGTTATCTTGCCTGGCATTGTCCATGCTATAC